>JAOUWY010000022.1:5241294-5254717 GCA_025728095.1 Prietella phreatophila | reverse complement strand
GATGAGTATCCACGCACAGACTACGCGATGGACAAAGACACCTCTCTTCCACTTGTATCACAGTGTACCGAAAGAAGGCGAGAAGCGAAAAGCAGCGGCTGGAATTTTTTTTTTTTGACGTTGCTCGTTGTGGCTTCTATTTGTTTATTTATTTATATTTTATTTATTTTTTTGTGTGTGTGGGTTTTTTTATGCATCATTCATTTCGACGTCGTTATTACATTCCGTTGTTATTTTCGTACACGCGGGAGTCGCGCGCGCGTTCGACGGTCACGGTTACGCGGTAACGGATTCGGATTCGGTGAAGCGGGGCGGAGCGGCAGCGGCTCGTACTCTTCGGCCCGGCGGCTCCAGGACGCCTGATGCTCGCCTCCAAGGCTCTGAATTCGTCCCCCTGTTTTTCCTTCTTATCCTCTTCCACAAGACCGGTTTACACGCCAGTGTTCGACGGATTAAGCGCCACTTATGGAAACTGGGGACCAAAATTTTAGAAAAAAGCTAAATTAACACCGGTTCTTCATTTCCCAAGCTGCTTTACTTGTTTGTTTGCTGGGCTCATCATGGCTCCTTGATATTTGCTTCTCGTAACACCAGCCCTGATTTATTTTTATGTATTTCCATTCAAGGACCTTTTTTTAATGCTTTAATTTCAGGTCGGTGTTTGTGTATTTTAGCGGTCTTCCTGTCATTTCTCTCTCTCTCTCTCTCTCTCTCTCTCCTTATGTTTAGACGAATAGATGTTTAGAGTCAACAGAGAGACAGAGAAAGACGAGTGATTTTCTTGCCATTGCCTATAACAAATGAAAGGCATCACTCATAAGGATTGAAATAGCTTAAGCATATGGGTCGCACCACCAATCACCAGTCTGAGTTTATAAGTGGTCTCATCTGTTCCCCTTAAAACTCAAATCTGTCATTCCCATTCCCACAGTCAGACTGGAATGGACTGGAATGCCAACCATCACCTGAACAGAGGAGGGTGTAAGCTGGGATACACGTGTCCAGATTGGAAAGGATCAGATGCATTGGATCTTCCTGAAGAACTGACTCGGTTTTTGATAGTAGGATTGTTGCTCCCGATTTCCCTTTCCCATTGTAGAAAATCCACCAATTGGCCCAGTTTTGTATACATCTTCACATCTTCCACTTCTGAAGTTGGCCATCACAGTGTTTGTGAAGCCAAAAGGCCAGATAGTCACCATTTCGTTGTCTTCCTACTTTGGTTGAATCCATCTCGGCCATCGTCAGACTCATCACCAGTGCGAATTTCTTTTCCCACAACCCTCTCTGCCCACGTAGCCTAATTCCACCTTTGCTAAGGTGCACCATTTTCTGCCTTGGTGTGGTCCTGTAAATTTACAAATATTTATTTCCTATATGTCAAGAGGAAAGGGGGTTCCCCTTTCATAGAATGCGGCAACATGGGTCTCTTTGACCGCGGGGTTCAGATGCTGCTGACCACGGTGGGTGCCTTCGCTGCCTTCAGTCTCATGACCATCGCGGTCGGCACGGACTACTGGCTCTATTCACGAGGAGTGTGCAAAATAAAGACTAACAACGAAAACGAGACCAGTAAGAAAAATGAAGAGGTGATGACGCACTCTGGACTGTGGAGAACCTGCTGTTTAGAAGGTAGGACTCTCCATAGTTTGTTGTGGCGCCACTTTTAGATGTCAAAGGTCTGATATGAAGCATAACCTGAGCGTGACATGCTTTGACTAGCAATTATGTTTGATTGTGGACCTGATGTTCACCAAGACCCTTACCATAATTGACTGAATTACCAGGATCATGATTCTGGCTTGATCACAGTCAGATGTTTTCATTTTTTAGCAATATGCATAGGTTGCATATATAACATAAATGTAATGTTAAGACTCTTGTTACATATAGGTTGTAGAGCCCACATCTGCCTAGTCTAAAAGCCGTAGAACATGGCTTCTCCTTGGGTCTGGCTAGGTTGCCTGATTTGTATGCAGATTATTGTTTAATTTTCTATGTGGAACAGCCTGTTTTCTCTGTTCTGGGGGCTCAATTAAGGATGTCTGACATCAGATTCAATCAGGGGACAACAGACACGTTGCTCTTCAAATCACCAATAGTGAGTGACACAGGCCGAGCTGGGCTGTCAGACCATCTGATGCCTTGCGCACACACAGCAGATAGAGGGGAGGAAGGGTGCAAGAGAGGGAGGGAGGGAAAGAGAAAGAGAGAAGGGGAAAAGCAGGGACGAAATGTTACCAGCTGTTCAGATGTCAGCCTGGCACCTGGGCCTGTTCCACACCTGTAGTATATAACTATTACCTCTCCTTCAACTGGAATGGACCAATATTAGTGCTGAATAGAACTTTTTAAAGAGTTGTTCACATTAAAAGTCAAAGAGATCCAATACCCATGTGGTCTATTGAGAGGTGATGGGTCAAAGAGAGAGAAAAAAAGTGCCATTGGGAAAGCCTTTAGTGTCTTTATGCATGAGGAATCCCATGATATACTCGAATAGAATTCATCAGGTGCCAGCATAAAAGTTATCTTAGTGGTGTAACATATTTGTTCGTTGTAATATACGAATAATAGCAGATGTAATAACACGTATTACACCCAAAACCTTTTATTGCCTCATTCGACTCAAATACCCATAATGCTTTACCGAACGTTAGCTGTGCATACCAGAGATTCCCGGAGCTCCATCTGAGTCAGCAGTTTGCAGTCAGTGACTGCCTCGCATCGCTTCTGCTCGATATCATTTCCATTGGTAATGGCCTGTCCTGCGCTAAGTTATGGCTGGACTCAAATCAATAAAGCCTGACCTGTGGTTAACTCCCGGCCTAAACGTTTCCGGTGCTATCACATTATTAGAACAAAGTTTCACATGTGCCTTATGGGCTGCTTTCCAATCTGGAGCCTTATAACTATCAGTAATGTTTTACACTGTGATTATATATGTATATATTGATCGATCTTGATTATGACATTGTTTCTATAATAACAAGGACTCATTTGGCAGATACGCCATGTAAACGGATTCAGGAAAACATGTATAATCATTAATAGGGCAAAGTTTTCTGTGAGACAATGTTTATTTAACATTTTTGGAAGAAGTCTCTGGTGTCAGCGCTTTGTAACAGCCAGAACTAAAGCTGTGTCTCTAAGCTTTCTGCCATGGAAACTCTTCAGGGAGAAAGGCTTTGCAGGTTCTCAGTAACCTGACAAGTTGCACAACTTTTTTTGTCTTCTCTCTTTTAACTTCCAGAGAGAGATAAAAAAAAAGAGGCTGGTGAGGGACCGACTTTATAGCTGCTATAACATAAGTAATAACTGGAACAAATATATTTCAGAACAAATATGAACAATCATTGCCATTGCTGTGGTATTAGAAGAAGAAAACACTCTGGGATGTGCTGTTATTGGAAAATAAATAACTTTGGGATGGTAGCATTAACCCTGTTTTTCATTGGGCTGCAATACACCAGCCCATCATGTTTTATTCCTTTCTAATAATACCGTGCATAGCCACTGTAACACTTTCAAAGTTTGCAATCACCTCAATACTTTACACATCATTTTGTACACTATATGTAGATGTAGACTTTTCATTTTAGGACATACATTTTTTGTGACAAACGTTAAAGCAAATGATCAATTATTATTCATAGTAATATTTATGTTAAGTAATATTACCTCACAGTATCCATCTGAAAATGGGACAACTCCTGCTGTAGAATTGGTCTGAGGAATTCACTGGGAAGTTTTGTCACTTTATCACATAATAAAATTGAGAAAATATCAGTTTGAATATCAATTTTCATGCCATGCCATGCTTTTACATATTAATATAAAGTTACATTGTTGCTTGAATGCAGGGTTACATAGTTTACAGTTTACCAGGTGCAGTTATGTTATACCTTCTGAACGAAGTGTTGTTGTTTTTTTATATGTTGTTGGAGATTTTCCCCCGATTCTCTCTATAATTTAGTCTTTGTCAGTTCCCACCCACGAATAAGCTAAATGAAGCCAGTTAACCGCATATTTTTTAATTGATGCTCATGCTGCAGCGTAACCCTTTTATGGAGGAAAGAGCTATCTGCCACGATTGGCAGCTCACTGTGATTGACAAAGGGGAGAGTTCATGCCACCCCTCCCACCCAGAGAGCACGGCCATTTTTGCACTCTTGGACTCTTCACCACGGATGGCTGTTGCATTATCTGGATTAGAACTCACAATCTGTGGACAACAGGGCAAATATGTTTCTGTTGTGCCATTCGAGAGCCTAACATGTTGCTGATGTCTCCTCCATTCTCCAACCAAATATGAAGCAAGATTCATTCATTCACTGGGACACGGGGAGAACATGTGACAATTCTACACAGACAGTCAACCGAGCTCAGGATTATACCAGTGATGCCACCCTTGCAAGCCATTAACTGTCTTCCAGGTTAGTCTCTGGCAAGACATGATTCCCTTATATATAATGTAGTAAGAAACACCAAACACAGTCCAGAATAGAGAACAAATCAAGAGACATAATAGGTTTGAAGCAAATGTTGTTGCAGTCTTCCTTCAAATCATCTTCTGATCATCTTTCTATGTGTTGCTTTCTTTCCCAAGTGCCATTTATTAATCGATCTGATAGCCAGGCAGCTTAGTGCCAGTGTGGGATGGGAAGAGAGGGAGTGTTTGTGTGTGGAAAAGCCTATTTTGTCGCTGGTTGATTGACCGTCTGTAACAACCAGACGTATCGTCTAACTCTGACCTGTTTGCCTTGGGGTCGGGCATGTTTTTGTTTGCATGTGTGTATGTGTGTGTGTGTGTTGAGGGGTAGGATGGTCAAATTTATGCTGGGTTGGTATTTGATAGTCTAAGGGTGCTTTCACACATATTAATCCATTAAGCAGAGACTCATTCAGAGTAAAATTGATACTTCTGGTTTGTCGACTATTTGGATTGGTTTGGTTTCACACTACACATAATTAAATAAACCATAAAGCAAAAAAAAACATTGGCTTGAGGGCTGTGTATGTCTGAATATGTACTCATAGAACTCTTTCATTCACTTGTGAGTGAAAATATGGCGATGGAAAACGAAAAACAAACCTTTACCAATTGCGTGTAGAATCAGAAAAGTTACCCAAGCATGGAGAAAACTCAGCGTGTGCTCAAGAAATTGCTAGATTTTTTAAATAAAGTGTTTATTTTCTTTTTTAATGGTTATTAGTCCAATAGAACACATGGCATTTCTGTCGCAGTACAGCACTATCCATTGGCTCAGTTCTGCTGCTAGCATTTACAAAAAATGTCACAAGTAACCTAAAATGCACGTTTGGTTCACTTCATGCATTTGAGTCAGGTAAGAGTCGAATCGCTTTCTCACTGCAATTGAACCACAGCTTGAGCTTGCTTAGGACTCGATTGGATGCTAAGACACTCTCGGACCAGCTTGGTTCAGCTTTCGGAGCAGTTATTTTGGTTTATTATGTGCAGTGTGAACCAAACCAAACAGCCAACGAATCAAAAGTATCAATTTCGCTCTGATTTGGACACAACAGACAAATAGGTGTGAGCCTGCACTTACCTTTTCTTACTTTATTTCAATGTTTGATTTCCGTCCACATATGGTTTCTAAGACAAGTACTGTCAAAGTTAGTGTGAACTGGATTTTACCGTGGTGCACAGTCAGGCTTGGGATGGGAGCAGAGTGAGATGCCAGCTAGCCTTCGCGATCGAGCATCACAAGGCTGAGCTCCTATCTAACCAAGTGTTGTAGTCTTTTAGTAAACATCATGTAAATGATGTGAGAGTGGATCCTGTTGTTCTTAATGTGAGTGTGTTATAGAAGACTACGAGGCCAACCAAAGAGCCTGCGGTGGCTGTCGGAAGCAGTTGGTGATGAGAGCATCTGCCTGGTTTTGTGTGAATTGTACCGCGATAGCCCCATCCTCGCGTTTTACATCAGCCTCATAGCAGGACACAACACGTGGATGTCAGCTGTATTGATTCATAGATTTTTGTTTTGTGTGTGTGTCTGTGTGTGTGTCTGTATGTGTGTATGTGTTTGTGTGTTTGTGTGTGTGTGTGTGTGTGTGTGCAGAATGTGTGGTTTGTGCATTAGTCTGAATAGGTGTCAGGTCATGCTGTGTCTATGTGTGCCTGTCTAGACAGTAGTAGGTGTGTGTATATGCATGTGTGTGTGTTGTGTGTAACGAAAATCTATAAGTTAAAATAGCTATAAATGTGAATTTTAATCTGTGCATGCATGATTCTTTTGATTTTCATAACATGATAGTAAGCTATTTTATTCACAGTGAACAAGAATGATTAATGATTATCTATATCTATCTTGTTTAAAAAATATTGTAGCAAAACCAGAAGCTTCATATTAGGGAAAACTGTAAATGCTGTGGTTTGCTTTGCCATCACTTTCTAGCCTTGCAGCTTACGTGAAAATAATACTCAACACTGAAACAAGGATCAAAAACTAAACAAATTAATATAACTAACTATCAAGTTACACATTCTGTCTTTTAGGTTTCATTGTTTTGGCTGTGATAGCTAGCTAAATATAACCATGGGAATGACATCCATTTATTTATTTTTAATCATATTATCTTAGCTGTGTTAGCTAGCTAAGTGTAACAGCGAGAATGACTTATAAATCTTTTGTCTCTTCATATAATCTTATCTCGGCTAGCTAGCTAAGCTTAGCTTTGGGAATGACTTACAAATCTTCTCTTTATCATCTTAGCTGTGTTAGCTAGCTAAATGTGTCCATGAGAATTATTCAGCTGACTAAACAAAATGAGAATGACTTGCACTTTCTTTCTCTCTTCATATCACTTTAGCGGTGTTAGCTATAGCTAAATGTTACCATGAGAATTAGTTACAAATCTTTTATTTCTTCTTATCACCTTAGCCGTGTAAGCTAACTAAGTATCACAATGCAAGTAACTCAAATCTATCGTTTGTTCATGTCATTTCGGCTGTCACCTAGGTAAATGTAACAACAAGAATGACTTACAAAACGGTTTCTTCTCATTATCATAGATGTTTGCTAAACTTAGCAATAACCTCTGACAATCTAGTCAATTAGAACAGTAACATGAATGTACATATGTGTGAACATATTCTTCGGTAAGAGTAGCAATTTTCTTCATGATATTTTTCTAACTTTCTTGAAACTCATCCTCTAGCTTTTAAACTAGCTTCTGAAACTTATCTCAAAAGTCTAAATAAATAAATGCTGCCTCTTTATACATGCTAACTATGCCCAGTGAATTTCATGGTGTAAATTGTATACTGATTACCAGACCTAATCCACTGTTTTTCATAAGTGGCCCTCCATCTCTCTATTAACTATAAAGTTTATGCCAGAGTGTATTTTGTTAACTTAATTATATTTCTGCTTCTTCACAGTGCTTCACTCTTTCCAGGTTGGTTTCTTCATTCACTCTCAGTCATTGTATTTGGCTATGTTGTCTAAAGGATTAACTAATGACATGTACGTAGATACTCAGTAGTCCTTTTGCAGTGGTTGTGTCTTTGCTGAGGAAAGCTTTGTTTAACGGTCTTTGAGAACATAGCACTTCAGCACTTTTCTTTCTGTTTTACACACCATCAGATCCCTAGTCTTGTACCTTCCATGGAGCAAACAAAAGCACACAAAGACGATCTATTATTTACCAGCTGCGATCTGTGTGCAAATGCACTTTAAGAGCTCAGGGATCCAAGAAACAACAACAACAAAAAAAAATGTTAGCCATGCTAAAGCGCCCAGATGGTGCAACTTCATTTGCTCTCCTCCGTTTTTTGTCCCTTCTCTCTGTCTGTCTTTGCCTGAGGCATCCTTCCATCATGCCCCGCTCTGCCCTGACAGCTACAGGGAAGTCTGCGGCTGTGGCATTGATGGAGATGAATGGAGGTGATTAGCGTCCTGCTGGTGTGCACCTGGCCAGGGCACGGAGCTCACCCTCTCTCTACAGAGAGAGGGCATTATGGGGGCAGCAGCCAGACGGAGAAGGCCTGTTGAAAGAGATAGGCCTCATGGTGGAGGTGAACCTGATGAATGAAGTGGGACTAGTGATGCAGCTAAAGGAGAGGGAGTGTAAAGTTCTGTCTGCTGGATGGTTAACTTCAGGAGTAGTGGTGTTGAGAATGGTGTAGGAAGACTTATGGTCTTATGCTAGATGTGATGTGATAAAATGGGACTACAAAAGTGGGCATGGTGGAGAAAACAAAGCACAACGAAATGTATCTGGTTGGTGAAGTGAATCCTACGGAGTATTATCTTCTAGAGGAGATGTGTCTGGTGTTTGAGGTGGACTCAGGAGGCAGTAGAACAGGCTGATGCAGCTGGATCTGATATTGAAGATGTGCCTGAAATGGTAGCAAAGGCAAACCTGGTGGAAGTGGGAATGGGAATGGTCAGTGAGGTAGACGTAGGCGGTGAAAGGGTAGTAGGGCTTAAAAATAGTTATGGTACAACAGGTTCTCATGTTAGAGGTGGGAAGCTATAGTGTTGCGCTTGGTACAGGAGATTGGAATCATGGTGTGTATATATGGTGCAGACTGGCTTCATTTATGACTTGTGTCTAGTTGTGAAGGTGGGCCTCAAGGAAGAGTAGGTCAGGGTGGTGCAGCTGGTGGGCCACATTGTGGAGATGGGTCTGGTGAATGTGATGTGACTGAGGGGAAATAGTGGTAGGCCTGGGCTGAGACAGACCTGGTGGAACCACTGGAATAAAAGTGTCTGGATGAATACAAGAGGTAGGTATAGACCTTGTTTTACAGCTGGGCATCATAGTGGATTTCAGCATGGTGGACAATCTGGGCCCCAAGGAGTATTTGTGGTACAGCTGGCATCATGGTGGAGTTGGGCATGGCAGACAGACTGGTCCCCAAAGAGTATTTGCGGTACAACTGGCATCATGGTGGAGTTGGGAATGGTGGACAAACTGGGCCTCAAGGAGTAGACGTGGTATAGCTGGCATCACAGTGGAGTTGGGAACCATGGACAAATTGGGTCTGAGAGAGCAGTAGTGTTGCAATCCCACAGCTGGTGCCACCATTTGGCTCGACCAATCAGAACAGATGTACGGGCTGGCCAGGCATGTTTTTAGCAGTGATAAAGTATACAGTTGGGCTATTACTTTCAGCTGTTTATAGCTTGGGAAAAAGAATGCAGTAAATCGGCTACCAATACAATGCATTTTCCAGTGTCACTAAATTTGGCCATCTCTGTTATAAGGTTAAAACAAAATCCCAGATGCTACTGTGATCCTGCCATCAGTTGGCCAGGCCATTAGTGTTACATCTAATAGCAGGGATTGTCAATCTTTTTTTGGCCACAGATCTTATATTAAGGACAAATTTCTGACTACCCAAGCCACCTTGTGATGCAACAAAGAGGTAATGACAAAACAAATACACCAGGCATGGTATGTGCATGTGTCAACTACACATGATGTGGAGCATTACTTTTGTGCTTCCTTGCACTGGTTTGATTAATATAATATAATATAATGTAATGTTACTATAATGTGTCTACATAACTATCTCTACAGACTAGCAGATTATTTTAAACATGCATTACTACTGTATATGATCGCATAGTTCATTAATCCAAAGAGATTTTGAGACACACTGCTGCCACAGACACAAACTTATAATATACAGCCTAAATTTACAAATATAACCCATTTTCCATCTAGACATACAGTGGCCTCTAATATTGCCACCCTTGGTAAATTTGAGCAAAGAAAGCGGAAGAAAAAATTCACAAATACACTCTGCTATCATGGATATCAACAATTGCAAACACAACACAGGTTAAATATATGTGTGCCACAATTAATTGCACACATGAATTCATATGAGAAAAATATATTCGAAGTATGTTCCCATTGATATATACATTTTTTTTAGTACACCTGGGTGACTAGGAACAGGAAATGTTCAGCCATGAACATTTCTGTATCACAAGTGTTTAAATATGAGGTAAGACATAGGCCAAATTTCCGTAGTCATTCATAACAGTGGGTAAGACCAAGGAATATAGCTGTAATTTGTGGCAAAATGTTTTTGAGCTTCACATAATGTTAATTGGCTATAAAAAAATAGCACAAGCATTGAAAGTGCCCGTTTCCTGACATGGCCATCCCAGTCCCCTGACTTGAACCCCATAGAAAATCTTTGAGGCTACCAGCGTGGACCTTGAAATGTGAAGGACTTAGAAAGATTCTGTATGGAGGTATTGTCTAAGATTTCTTGCCATGTATTTTCCAACCTCGTCATGCATTATAGGAGAAGACTCAGAGCTATTATCTTGGCAAAGGGAGGTAGCACAATGTATTGACTAAAAGGGTGCCAATATTAGTGAAGGGCACTTTTTTTTGCTGCAAAATAAAACATAAACCTTGTGATCTATAGTGAGTCTAACTTTAGATTCCACATGGGGTGATGAAGACAAGGTTGAGAACCAATGACTAATAGATAGTGTGTACAGTGAGAGTACAGTGTGTACAGGAATTTGAGAAAGCACTTTGTCCAGGACATCTAACTAAAGCCTAGCATGCATGAATGGCCTATTTAATTCCCAGATATTGAGTACTGTAAATATTATACAGAACGTTTTTGCATGTCATAGTAAGAGTGTGTGTATGTTAAGGATCTTTAGTGTGCGAAATATCTGCATCTGTATTCAGATTTAAACCTTCATAAACTGAAGATTTAAAAAAAAAATGAGCCCTATGACCCACTATGTCCCTTGAAACGCTTGAAATCACTGGGGGGGGGCAGAGGTAGAAATGACGGCAGTGTCAGCATTGTCTGGTGAATTCTGCTCTGACAGATTTCGCTCTGAGCCTATCCAAAGGGACTTGGGGCACAAGGTGGGGGACACCCTGGACGGATTGCCAACTCATCACATGGCACAATTGCGCACACACACTGTAGACAATTAGAGATTCCACTCAGCCTATAATATATGTCTTTAGACTGGGGGAGGAAACCCCTGAAACATGGGGAGAACATGCAAACTCCACGCACACAGGGCGGAGGCGGGAATTGAATCCCCAACTGAGGAGGTTTGAGGCAAAACTGCTAACCCCTAAGCCACCTTGCTGCCTTGTTTATTTAGCTGGTTGTGTTTCCCAACATAAACCTGTAGCCTAGTTTATACCACTGCTTCCTTGACCAGGCAGTTAGTTACTAAGGATGAATGGACGCTGTACCATCATGTTAATGAATGGGGTATTTCTTTGTCCCACAAGCTTCATATCTGGCTCCTTATTTGCGCCTTCTTGGGATTCCAGTCCCGATACACACCTCTAGTCTCAATCAGATGCCCTGTGAATCTTTCTGAGAGAAAAAAACCCCAATAATTCACATCATGTTCATATTTGAATCTGTTTAGAACAGATTATCTTTTCATTCTGAGCAATGTATTCATATTCAGTTACATCCCTGTAGGCCTGACTGAACATTTGTGGGTGTGCGTGTGTGTGTGTGTGTGTGTGTGTGTGTGTGCGCGTGTGTGTGTGTGTGTGTGTGTGTGTGTGATTAGATTAGAACCCAAATCTGATGAGGACTATCCAGTAGTACATTGCCAGTATAGCTAATGGCCCAGACCTAATCTATGTTTAGCTTGTTATTATAAACCAGTTTAATGGTACACACACACACACACACACACACACACACACACACACACACAAACAGATAAAAAGATAATCACACAATTACCATATGTATACATGTCACGCTGCACTGTGTGTTCATAACACTTCTGGCAGAAACAATGTTTGGTAAAGAGTACTTGTGCTTTTTCTGAAACTTTTTTTTATCCGTGTTCCTTTACAAGCAGAAAACAAACACACCTCTCAGGTCGATCTCTGTGACTTGCTTTTAATCTAAATGCTGCTCACTGATAAAGACTTTGTAGCTGTTGCCCTTTTGACCTGCTAATTGGATAAAATACCCATGGTTAAGTAAAATGCAGTGTGAGGTATAATTTATCAACAGAAAGTCAGAGTGCATACACGGCAACTGCGTATGTGTGTGCGCGCACGTGTGTGTGTGTGTCCACAGTTGTGAACGTGTTAGAGATTGAAAACAAAGCTCAGATTGAGACGAATGCAACAATCTTGCTGTTCTTTGTCTTTATTTTTAGCGTACGTTACAATCTATCTTTATCCACACCAAGAGAGACAGCAAGAGGCTATGAAATCAATATTGATTTGTCTCTCTCTGTGTGTGTGTGTGTGTGTGTGTGTGTGTGTGTGTGTGTGTGTGTGTGTGTCTGTTTGTATGTTTCATGAACTTAGATGGCAGTCTGTCAAACGGCTGTTGCAGAACCTCAATCAAAGCTTGTGTTTACATCAGCATGACCAACACCTCCGACTCGCACGCTCCACTGGGATAGGACATCGATCAATTACACTCTGGCACACACACACACACACACACACACACACACACACACACACACACACACACACACACGATCTCTCTCTCTCTCTCCACATCATGGCACTGATGCTGTCTGTCTGTAATGAGGAATGAAAACAACTTAAATGTATCAAAATACATCTTTTTTTTCACTTGGATAAAGTGGACTCACAAGAGTGTGTGTTCCAGTCTCTCCATGGCAGCGCATTTGATGACATCATCTTTTTGCTCCTTTTCAGAAAAACATTGGATTGAAATAATACATTTTCCTTTTCCATCCTGAGAACATACAAACATTTTGAGCATAGAGATGAAAAGTGTACGATGATATTACATTTCTTAAGATTCAAATCCTAGGCTCGATTCTGAAGTGGCGAAAAGGTTGATGTTTGGAAGGTGAAGGTCATGATTTGATGAACATGTGAGCGATATATAAATATACATACACAGAGAATTCCTTTGCAGTATGCTCATGTCCCCTGTTTCTTTTTCAGTTCTGCCGTTTGCCAGAAATCAAATTTCTGTAACAAAATACCAGCAGTAAGAGTACCACCAAAATAAGAGAAATATAATGCTAAAAAGTAGAGATGCACCGATACTAAATTTCTCAGCCTATAACGATTATTCAGAGTGATATCGACCGATAACTGTAACCGATACTGATACTTCTGCCTTTTATGCCTTCTTTTAAATGAATAATAATTAATTCCACAATTCTGAAAGAAATGTAAATAATATCTTTATTCTCTAAATTTCAGCAAGTTGTTTCACAGTGTCTGGTCTCATAAACAGAAAACACATTACCCACATTAACATTAACACATTAACTCAATTCTGAAGATTAAAGTAAGATTTCTTAACTTATTGAATGTTATTCATTCATATTAGCATTGACTGAATTCTAAAAAGTCTCACATTCACTCACCACAAACAAAAGCATTTCTACTTCATCAGTGACATCAAACTGGTGATATATAATATCAA
>JAOUWY010000022.1:5219427-5229659 GCA_025728095.1 Prietella phreatophila | reverse complement strand
TAGCCGCATCATTGTTTAAGCCGCAGTGTTCAAAGTCTGTGAAAAAAGTAGCGGCTTATAGTCCAGAAATTACGGTACCAGTATGTACATTTCTTCTCAAGCCTTCTGCGTATAGAGTTGTGTGTGTATGTAAAAAATTGTTTAACGTTGGCTGGTGTCATATCTCCCCTGCTGGTCGTTTGCTCTTACACTGAGCTCCACAGGACACACACTCACAGGGAGAACTCACACAGAGCCACCCGGGGGTGGACAAGGTCCTGCTGTTACACACATTCTCACAAGCTTGAGAGATCCAGGGAAAAAATAAACTCTTGAGAGTCTACACACTATAGAATAATTTTATTTCTGTCATACATCAGTTCTACACAAATCCATAATCAGATTCGTAAATCTGCAAATAAGTGTAACTTAACTCATAATTCTTGTATTACAGCTCGGAATCTTTACATTCCCTATTTTTTACAAGTTATGTAGTTGTAATTTACATACTTTCACGCTACATCTAGGAAATATTCATTACACTGCCAAAGAAACCGCTTGTACAGTTCAAGTGTTTCGATTGAAACAATTCATGTACTATGGAGTGAGTTTTGAGGGGCAGAGCCAAGCACATGTTTCATTCGCCATGACCCCTGCTCTGTAAAATGCTAACACGTAAACACAAAATGAGACGTAAATTACGCCGAATGCATGATTAACCCCTTGATAACGTGCTCATTTGCAAATCCGTAACAGCTTGAATAACTCAAATGATGAAAATGAGTTACAATGCTTAAGGGCGGGCTTAAAATGGACATTTCTTTCTGTGACTTTCTTAAATTGAACTAAATCTAATCATGAAATTAAGATGTGATTTTGTTGCATGAGGAGAAGTTTATATAAACTGAAATTTGCTACAAAATGTAGGAATTATTATATTTTAATAAATATATAAATTAGGTTTTTGCATTCACACGTATGATTACGTTTGACATTAAATATACTCCATATCAACACGAGACTCGAGAACCCTAATCCTATTTTGCTTCATATATTCAAAGAAGTTTGTCATGTACAAAGTAAAAGAAGGTTTTTTTTTTAATTATTTGATAAAATTGATTGTAATTATGCTGATATCCATATATGATCATTTCTGCTAGCAAATCATCTTGATAGCTAACATTTAGCAGCAGTGCTAGTATGCTGCCATAGCATTTTCTAGCATGTAGCATCTCTCACAGTGGTGCTCACTTAGCAACATGTGCTAAGCTGTTTCGCCAGTGTCTAATTGCATGAATATTTAGCATTTAAAGCATCTTTTCTTTTGGTTCATACATTTGCTTTATTATTATTATTATTATTATTATTATTATTATTATTATTATTAACCTGACTGTGTTTATGCTGCTATCGAGCCATGTTAACTAGCAAGGCATATTTTATTTTGCAATAATTAACTTTGCTAGACCTATTGTCATTACCTGTGCTGGAAAGGTTATAAATCTTTAATTTTCTAATTTTCAATCTTAACTTTACTTATGTGGTCTGGTAAATTAGCATACACACCCACATAGCCGAACTATATTCGCCTAAAATGTAAGACATAAGATAAACTTGGACAGTAAATTTTCTTGTCTAACCAGGGCTGGGATTCTATAAGGTAAGCTGATTTTTTATTCATTTGAACATCTAGTCCTATAAATCGTGGTCTAAATAAAAAGGCCATCAAGCGAAAAGGTGGTAATGAGTGCAGAAGGTGGTTTGCGGTACACTGTAACTCAGCCCTTAAGAGGATCCTACCGAGGGTCATTAAAGATCCCAGTCTCCCAACGAACAGTCATTCACTGACCCGATTAATCACTGATAATTAATCTGCTGACATCATCAAAACGAGACCCTTGGCAGGAAGAGTAAATCCATTAACAATCCCAGTGTGTACTTCCAGTGCTGGGTTGCCAGCGTAGCAATATGAGCATTTGGCTGGACAGCACTAGCATGGTGCCATATCCTACTAGTATTTTACTCTTGCTTGTGATATAGTGTCCTACTCTAATATTGGCACCCTTGTTAAATATGAGCAAAGAAGGCTGTGAAAAAATGTCTTTATTGTTTAACCTTTTGATATTATGTTAAAAAAATAACAAGAATTCTCTGCGCTCATGGATATCAAGCAATTTCAAACGCACCACAGGTTTACAAAAAAAAAAAAATTGCTTTGGGGTTTTCCTAGAAGTACCCCTGTTTCGTCCTCCAGTCCAAAGACATGCAATGTATGTTTCAACTGTTCTGACTTTCACTGACATTAATCTACAGTCCGGGCTAGAAAGAAATCAGTCTCAGCCTCAAATCGTACTTCATACCATTCTGTGTATTTTTCTTATGACCACTGGTGGTTCGTGCACTTGGTTCCACAGAAGTCCAAAATACACTCTCTCTCTCTCTCTCTCTCTCTCTCTCTCTCTCTCTCTCTCTCTCACTCTCCCTCTCTCTCTCTCTCTCTCTCTCTGTCTCACTCTCTCGCTCACTCTCTCATTCTCACTCTCTCTCACTCTCCTCACTCTCCTTCTCTCTCTCTCTCTCTCTCTCTGTATCACTCTCTCTCACACTCTCTCATTCTCACTCTCTCTTTCTCTCGCTCTCTCTGTCAGTCTCATTGTTTTATCCGAAAAGGAGGAATCAATAGCCACAAATTAATCATTCAGCCTAAGGCAATTAGAAAGCATGAGAGAGAAAGAGAGAGAAAGAGAGAGAGAGCAGGGTTGCGTACTGAGAGACAAACGCAATTGTAGTGATTTAGATTCGCCTTTTTAATCAGTGTTTTCTGGTGTGGAGAAAAGATTGTTGGTCAGTGGATAATTACACTCTTTGTGCACGGCTGTAAGTTCTATAATTTAATGCACGAACACACAATCGAGTATGTTCAAGTTTGTGTGACAGTGTGGGGACAGGCAGAAGCGCTGCTCGCATTACACATTCTGAACACATCACCTATATACAGTATATACATTCTTATGCAGACATTGACTTTTCCAGAATTTAATCAATTACTATTGGTTACAAAAAATATTTACATTCATCTGTAATTAAATGGATGGGTGATTATATTAATGAGAAATTGACATTTTAAACAGCTAGCTCGGAAATTTAAAAAGTTTTCTTATCTTAGGAATGACATTTTTGAGGATTTTAAATCTACATTATATATATATATATATATATATATATATATATGAATTTCAAGTATTTTGATCGTTTAGAATCTTAACAAATGTGAATTGTATGTAGAATGTAAAGTATTTTCTGCACCTTCAAACAGAGAAAGTGATAAAAATATTAATAATTTCTCTTATGTCTAGTAGTCTCGCTCGCTCGCTCTCTCTCTCTCTCGCGTGCTCTCTCTCTCTCTCTCTCTCTCTCTCTCTCTCTCGCCCTCTCTTTCTCTCTCTCTCTCTCTCTCTCTCTTCTTCTTCTTCTAAAGTGAGAACTGAGCGGCGTGTTGGATGGGTGTAGGGAATGCTATAGCGTGTTTATTGATTTTTGATTCCCCTTGTTCAGTTTAATCTTTTTTTAAATTATAAGTCAACAGCGGGGTGTGTGAGAACATGACTCTAAGCCAAGCAGTCTACACACACACACAAACACGCACAATATGCAACAGTACGGAATGCAACAAATCAGCACAGTTCTAACATAGTACTAACAGAGCGATGTGCGAAAAGTCCACTGCGCTGGTGTTTGTTGTGTGTTTTTGGAAAATAGGGTATGTGTGAGTGTTCAGCACCTTGCAGCCTGAGAACTCTGCTCTTCCCTTCTCTCTTTATGCAAACCTGAGAATGTGAGGTGTGTGTGGGTGTGAGACAGAGAGAGACAGAGAGAAAGAAAGCATGGAATAAAAGCGATGCATAAAGGCACTGCAGCTTTGTGATTTCATCTTTCCCGTCATATAGTAGTTCCGTTGTAATATCCATGCAGAAACACTGACCCTAATCAGTAGTGCATATATAAAATAGATAATATAATATGATATAACACTTCCTGCTGCTTTCTTCTACCTCCTGCATACTGCTTGTGAAATGACATACTGAGTTTCGCCAATCTGATCGGTAATTAAGGTTTAAAAAAAGTAATACTTTACTTGAAGTGTGCCCACATAGTTCCTGTATAACCCATTTGTGAGAATTGCGTAAATATTTTACGAAGCGTTGCTGGAGGAATGTACGGACCGCTTATTTCAAAGCTCATAAGATGATTTTGGAGGTTTTACCCAGCTTTATCAGTACGAGTCGAGTAATTGAGACACCGTGTTGCAAGTTAATCATTTGCTTTTACTAACAGCACATTCATGACACTTTGAGAAAATTGCGGAAGGTACATAGATATCTTAGCTTCCTAAGAGTGTTAGGAATATAAATCTGATTAACAACTTTAGTTTGAGGGAATTAAAATCATTCACTTGCATCCGGACTTCGTACATAAGAACCTGTACTGGAATTGAATACATGCTCCTATATGAAGCAGATCTTAAAAAGTGTTACCAAAAATCATTTTTTTAAAAGTTTGTTATTTGGCTCAAGTCCATGGTGTGTCTTCCTCCTCTGTATGTGTGTATGGTTTTATTTGTTTGATTTTTAGAGCACAGCAATCACACAAACACAACAACTGAGCATCTGAGCAAGGTGCTGTCAGCTCCTAGACCCTTTCGACTGCAGCGAAGAAGTGATTTGACTCTGAATCATCTCAATGCGGGAAGTGAATCAAACATGCCAGATATTAATTGTGTGTAACATTTTATGTAGATGTGAGCTGCTAAACAAGCCTGTGAGATGCAAAGTGAGCCAAAGGACTGAGAGATGTGATGTGTTCTGGATTTTATTTGGACCGATGAACGAAGGGAGAAAATAAACCCTGCGATGTGATGCTCAGATTGTTTGAAATGTTGTATTTTTTTTATGTATAATTATTTAATTTACCACTGTTTCCATGTTCTTTTGCTATTCTCTCACACACTCTGTACATGTTCTCTCATCACTGTTTCTTTATTTAAATATGTACAGTGTGAAATCAAATGAGCCACATGTATCAATTTCACTCGTATTTGGACACGGCAAACGGATCAACAGGCGTGAAAGTGCCCTTAGGCACACACCAGTTAGTTTTGGTCCTGGTAGGTGTATTGTAACTCGAAGCAGCTGCATTTACGGTTTACACAGCTTTGGAATCAGCTCAAAAATGTAGTAAAAAATTCCTCATCATGGGTTTCATTCTACATTGATCAGCCATAACTTTAAAAAAAACAACAACCAAACAAACAAAAAAAAAACCACTGACAGGTGAAGTGAATAGCATTGATTATGCTGTTACTATTGCGCCTGTCAAGGGCTGGGATATATTAGGCAGCAGGTGAACAGTCAGTTCTTGCAGTTGATGTATTGGAAGCAGGAAAACTAGGCAAGTGTAAGAATCTGAGCGACTTTGCCAAGGGTGAAATTGTGATTGCTAGATGACTGGGTCAGAACATCTCCAAAACATCCTGCTGTGGGCATTGTTCTGTTGGAAATTCTGGCATTCATGTGGCTGTTACTTTAACAAGTACCACATACCAAAACAATGACCAAGTACACCCCTTCATGGCCTCTTTCAGCAGCATAATACGCCCTACTATGCTGCAAAAATGTTTCAGGAATGGTTTGAGGAACATAAGAGATCAAGGTGTTGACTTCTAAATTCCCCAGATCTCAGTGTGATTGAGCATCTGTTGGAGGTGCTGGACAAACAAGTCCAATCCATGGAGGCCCCACCTCACAACTTACAGGACTTAAAGGATCTGCTGCTATCGTCTTGGTGCCAGATACCAAGCACAACTTCAGATGTCTTGGGAAGTCCATGCCTTGATGGCTCAGAGCTGTTTAGGAGGCACAAGGAGGACCTACACAATATTCCGCAGGTGCTTTTATATGTATGTGCATATGTGTGCTAGAAAAGAGTGGCACAGAGAGAAGTAGAGAGCAGCTGAAGCATCTGAATACCTTATCTGATACAGTGTGCATGTAAGAATGTGTGTTTCTGCTGAATACAGTAAACACTATCTTATACTACCACAACAAACTGTTAATAGCACTGTGCTTTATGCCAAAAAAAAAAATGCAGTAGAGGCAACACTGAGCTACAACTAAATTATAGACTAGGCTTGTTTATGCTCAGTTTCAGGAAATGCCTAATGGCACCTTTTGAGGATGAAATTGGGTTTTCCTATTTGTTCGTTTGTGCTTGCACAATTGGAGTTCAGCACAGGTTTCGTCCCAATCACCTCAGCCACTGAAGGGCCCTGGAGCAAAACCCTTAACTCGACTCTGTGCTTGGATTGTGCTAGTCCTTTCAGATAAAAGTGTTTGTAAAATGGAAATCCACAGGTTCAGATTCTCCTCTCCAGGGATGTTTGTAGGACTTGAAGGGTTTCCGGGCTTACCCAGAGCAGTGTAGGGGCATCAAGAGTCCTCCTGTTTGTTTATTTATTTTCATGAATTCAGCATGAAAGCCTAGATTGCAGATCTTTAAATAGTTTAAATAATTACAATAAATCAAGAAATCTGATCTAAATTCAGCATTTGACTTTACTTCAAGTCAACATGTTGTCTCTCATGCTTAATACTTCTCCTTCATAATACTCATTATAATGTAAATTAAGCTATAAGCGCTTTTTCTGTGTCTGGTGAATGAAAATCAATTACGTACAATTTTGAAGAATTTTACTAATCAATTAGGCGGTCTACTTAACAAGCCTTCTGCTTGTGGCTATCGCTTCTACTTGACTGTTCAAGAAGAAGAAGACAAAAAACCAGGGTTTGGAGTGAACTGGCAGTTTTGTGAGGAGCAAATGATCTTCTATCCTATGGGGAAAGCTTTAAGATGTGACATGGAACCTGTATCTGACGTGGTGTGTGTGTTGCATGCAGAACCCTGTTCTCGGGGGCAAATTTTCATGACACCCTGCTCCTTAAATAACCGAGCATGTGACATCACAACTACGGAGATGAGCACACGCTAAAGTGGTTTAGCAAGGGGCTCATAAGACAAGGCGATGAGAAATTCTCTGATAGTCAGTTAGAAAGAGTGTAAGTGTGTGTGATTGGATGTTCATTCCATTTGAAATCATATACCAAGTCCTTGAATATACTGCTTGAATGGAGAGACATGGAATGGAAGCACAACACAGACACTTTGGGAGCGTTTATATGTCTACGTTAACACATTAACAGACTTACAAATGAGGCAGAATTCAATCCAACAGAGGTGAAAGTGATCGAAAAGTTTTGTTTTACAATTATGCTGTGCCAATCTTACATTTCCATATCACATCATTTGCTCAATCTTTTATAACCGTATCGGATATTATCACAGTATCGTATTTTATAAAATGAATACACTGCTAAACATTATCATTCTGTCTGAGTGACAGTTCTGTTCAACATGTTGTTTCGGAGAATTTCTGAACAGAATTGTGGGATTACTAAATAATAATAAGAAGAAGCAGAAGAAGAAGAGGAAGAAGAAGAAGAAGAAAATGCAGTACTTTCAGATTGTCCAAAGTAAGTGATGTTAGTAATCAGTTTTTTTTTCTTTGAACCAGTGCAGGGGTAGTGATGATTATTCCAACTGTCCATGATAACAATGTTGTTTGTGTTTATTTATAGCGTAGCACAGCTTGAGTTCTCGTGTCCGATTGGCCAGGAAGTGCTGACTAATTCCTATAACAGCAACACAATGAGTTTGTTCTAATATGTTGTCAAATCTATAGTAACAACTCAGACTGGAACTTATACAGAGGACACTTCACATCAGTGCATGTATAAAAACGTATGTAATCACTGATACATTGATACAGTCATTCAAAGGGTAGAGCTGTAGCTTTACGTTTTCTGACATGGGAAAGTCTTCAGAACGGAGGAATTCGGGTTTTACGGTTTGCGGTCTCTCAAGAGAGAGAAACAAAGAGAGACCGGTGAAGGAACTAATTGTTTCATGGAAGTTCCACAACATTAAATGTAACTATAAGCAGATAAAAATGATTTGTTGATCTTTAATAAATAAATAAAAATGATCAGTAATCATCGGTAAATGGTTGTGGTAAAAAAACCACACTTCAGGACGTGCTGTTACAGCTGAAAATAATCAACTTCTGGGTAGTAATAGTTCCTCCACTTCATGTCAGTCAACATCACACCGAACTAAACGCTGAATATTTTACTAAAACAGACACACCATGTTGCGTTTTATTCCTTACATTTCATATAACACAACAGATTCAGTCTTGACAATAATAATAATAATAATAATCATAATAATACAGATTAATAACAGAAAAATGAATAGTGTAATATAGGGCTTTTATTTGACTTTTTCAGAACTCAGATTTCTTAGCAATAATATAAAATATAAAAACAAAATAATTTTTTTGTTTGTTTTTGTTTTTTTAACCAAACCACATCACAATTATTGGCACCTTGAGAAATTCTTCTGGGGAAAAAAAAAGAAATTGTAGGATGTTGTCAATAATATTTTATATAATAAATCAGTCATCAATGACTTCCTGTTTCACCGGGAAATAAATATGAGGTTACACGGGGGCCAGATTCCATTAGTCATCCATCAACATGGGGAAGATTAGAGAATGGACAACTGAAACGAGACAAAAGTGTTTTGACCTTTATAAATCAGGCAGTGGTTATAAAAATAGCCATATGTGTTTTGAGGGCAATAAGTAAGACGTTTAAAAAACAACCTGCCTGGAAGAGGATGTAAGTGTTAGTGCGGCCAAAAGCATCACAGGTTAAGGATTTATAAGATATGATAGCATTTTTGTTGGAGCTAAGTGTTCAAATCTATAATTAGACACCACCTCTTCTGTGCCAACAAACTATTTAGAAATAGTTTGGAAATAGTGTGCCAGAAAAAAACAACAAACCTTTTCTTTCATCTAAGCATAAACAAAGTTCTATGGTCTGAGAAGACTGAGTAGACATATGAGGATGGTAATTATGTTGTGTTGTCTAAGATGTGTGTGTTGAATGTATCGTGTTGTAACCAAAAACCAAGAAATATTCCTAATACGTGTAAATGTATATGGTGAATACAATGATTCTGATTATATTAAGCATAGTGCAGGATCTTTGGCGCTGTGTGTCTGTTTTTCCTCCAAAGGCCCTGGGAACCTTGTTAGGATACATAGCATGATGGATTCCATGAACATTTGGCTACCTCTGCCATGAGGTTACAGCTGGGTTGTGGTTGGATCTTCCAGCAAGACAGTGATCCGAAACAATGTCCAAATCCAAACAAAAGAATGGTTAAATGTGTACAGAATTAAGCTTTCGACTTACTGGCCGTCCAATTCCCCTGACCATGGGAAAAGTGTGTGGTGAGCTGAAGAAGAGAGTCCATAAGTCAGGAAGGGCTTAGGACCCTGAGTCTATATCAAGCACACTCTCAGAATAAAGAGTACTAAACTGTATCATGCCTTGTCACTCAAGGGTACACCTTTTGAATGTCTTTCTTTTTTCCTAGAAAGATGCCTGTAGTGTACCTTTTGAAACTTTACTCTAAGAGGTAATTATGGCCCAATTATGTACTTTAAATCATTTTTAAAGGTAGACTGTATGTATCCATGTTTCCAGGTGAAGGATAAGGTCAAGGGTACAGGTACAGTTTAGTACACTTTCTCCTGATTATAGGAAAGAATTATAGGTGCATTATAGGAGAAGACTCTGTGCTGTAATGTATATTGCCAAAAGGAGGTTCCGCATAGTACTAAATGCAGGTGTGCCAATAATATCTCATATTTTAAAAAGTTAAATTAAGACAATTAAATTTCATCATTACGGGTGCCAATAATTCTGGAACTAACTGTACGCAACCATGCACTATAGTTGTTCTATAAATCATCATTGTTCGTTTCTCCTTTCATAAAATTTTGAAAAGACCTGAGCCCTTCTCTGTCTCGCTGACTGCCTTCCTCCTTCGCTCCCTCGTTCTTATTGTCTCATTAAAATTCAGGTTCAAATAACATTAATTATCCTCCCTGCACACACTCCCTCCCTCTCTGCCTGGGTCAGTGCTCAGACTCCTTCTATCTGTCCTTGAGCAGCAAAGCGCAAGCTCTGTAATCTTACATAACTAGCGCTGAGTGCACACACACACACACACACACACACACACACACACACACACACACACACACACACACACACACACACACA
>JAOUWY010000022.1:5139072-5149418 GCA_025728095.1 Prietella phreatophila | reverse complement strand
AGATCAAATCTGTTGGGAGTTTCACTAAGTGTAATCGTTATCACCTGATATGACTGTCACTGACAGGCTGCATAGATCTACAGTCTGGAAAGAAATCAGCCCCAGTCTAGCTTCTTCACACGAATCTGTGGATTTTTCATACAATCCTTGGTGAGTTCCACAAAAATCCAAAACAGTCTGCTTTAAGATGTTTGTTATTAGCAAGTGAACTTGCTGTCCATAATATGGCTGATGAGTGAAGACACAAGGAGTTGTAACTAAAACTGGTATAGTCTTGTACTCTACTATGCTATAATATAACTGCTGTGTTATAGACATCTGATTTGTTTTCTCGATTTGCTAGACTTATTCTGTGTGCTTGTGATGAAATCATGTCTAAGACTGTCTGTATACCAGAGACAGACAGAATGATTACATATTTATTGAAGTATACTGTATATTTATTGAAGTATAATGGTCTCAAGATGTGGAGAAATGGATCAAAAATTTGACGTGTTGTTTTTAAATCAATAAAAATTGTAATCGTTGGCAAATTGTTGTGTTGGTATGAGAGGGATAATACTCTTCGGGACTTGCTGTTTGTGGAAAATAATCAATTTTGATGTGTAACAGTAACTCTTTCTTAATAGTTCTTAACACTAACATTTCTCAGTCCCTCCAGGATTTGGCGATTTTGTAATTGCAGAAATGAACACAAAATCAAGGAAAATCCGCAATATTCGGAGGAGCATGCAATTTTTCGAAATTATTGCAGATTTGGGCAAAGTGTCACGGTTTGGAGGCGGAGACAGATGCAAGTGCAGATTAGATTTTAATTGAAAACACATTACCCCGATCCTGTTGCCTCTATGCCAGCTGTCTTTGGTGTTCTGGAGTCCTTCGATGTTGTCTCTGGTTATAAATTAAATTTAGATAAAAGCTTCTGTTTTCCTGTCAATACTGCAGCATTTTCTCTCCAACAGTCAGATCTACCGTTTTGATGTAGTCAGCCAGGTTTTAAATACCTAGGTATCAACGTGACACGTTCTTTATCTAATCTTTTATCAGCTAACTTCACTCCCCTTATCTCAAAGGTTCAATCTAACATTCAGAGTTGGGGTAACTTACCCCTTTCTCTAATTGGCAGGATCAGTGTCATCAAAATGAAAATATTACCAAAGTTTCTTTTCTTGTTCCAGAAAGTTCCTCTTTCTCTGTCAAAATCATTCTTCAATTCACTGGATAAGGTGATTAGTAGTTTTATTTGGGAAGGGAAGCCACCAAGGGTTAGTAAATCTTTATTGCAGAAATGTAGACTTAGTGGAGGACTTGCATTACCCAATTTTCGATTCTATTACTGGGCTACGCACATCCATAAACTTTGCTACAGGGTTAAATCTCCTGGATCTTCTTGGTCTAAATTGGAACTATCTTCTTGTAGGGAATCCTCTTTACCTGCTTTGCTTTATTCCTCTTTACGTAAAAAACTCTCCCTATATACTGATAATCTAGTTGTCCTCAACACACTTATGACTTGGTATCAATTTAAACAGCACTTTAAATTTGTAGGTGCCTCCTCTTTGGGTCCTTTAGTCAGCAACCATCTACGTCCTCATTCATGTTTGGACTCCACATTTTCAGTGTGGTATGACAAGGGTATTAAACAAGTTAGAAATCTGTATGCCAATGGTGTGTTTGATAGCTTTGCCAAGCTGTCATCTACTTATGACCTCCCTGCGCCTCCTGAACAGGCTTAGGAAAGCTTGTTTTCAAACAATCCGCATCAGAGAGGAATGATTTCTAGGATTTATGATTTTATTCTGGCGCTAGGTAGTGAGTCGAGTAACAAAATTAGGAATGTGTGGGAAACAGAGTTAGAAGTAGTGAGGAGTGTTGGGAACATGCTATAGGGAGGATACACCGTACCACTTCTTGTGCTTGTCTTGGACTTATACAGTTCAAAGTTTTACATAGGGTCCATCTGTCCAAGTAGAATCTTTCTGTGATGTATCTGAATGTAGAGAACAAGTGTGATAAATACAATGGCTCTCCCTGTCATCTTGGCCATATGTTTTTCTTCTGCCCTGGTCTCCATGGTTTTTGGACTGGTTTTTTTTACCATCATGTCCACTATTCTCAGAGTAGATTTAAAACCTTGTCCATTGATTGCTGTATTTGGGATTCCTGATGCCTCAGTTCCTTTGAGCTCCATACAAAAGGATGTTATTGCTTTCACATCCCTTATAGCAAGACTTCCCTACTGTTGCATTGGAAGTCTGCTAAATACCCATCTCTCCCAGTGGCTAAAGGATGTGATGTTTTCTCTAAAACTCGAGAAAACAAGGTATACGCTGAGGGGTTGTACGGACAAGTTTTTTTTTTTAAATAAATGGCATCCCTTTATTGTATATTTTATGGAGTGACACTTCCCCCTTAAATTTTTGTGCCTGTTTTGGTTTTACAATATCTATTTAACCAGCGGCAGTTATTGGGTAGACATGATGATCTGGGGGGGTAGGGGTGGGTTTTCGGTACTTTTAATTTTGTTTTCCTTTGTTAGTATAAAAAGAAGAAAAAACTGTGAAGGTTTACTGCTGTGTGTTGCTCAGTTTGTTTTTTCTTCTCAATGCTCAATGACATATTTGGGAAAGGGAAGGGAGGAGAGAAGAGAAAAGGTCATGTTCAGCCGACGAGTTCAGCAGAAATGTTCAGTAGAAATGTTCAGCAGGAATGTACAGCAGAAGTGTTCAGCAGAAATGTTCAATAAAAATGAAACTGGAAAAAAGAAAAACGTTAACGTAACTATAGAACTTGTGGCAAAAACTAAGGCAAATAATAAACATTAAACAAAGACCATTATCAAATGCAAGACAAGGAGTGCAGTGCAAACTGTAACTAATATACACATGAGTGCATGTTAACATGAACTTGATTCTGGTGCAGGTGGTCATGTGAACATGATGCAGAGAGGTGCATTGGCTGCTGGGAACTGTAGTCCAGATTTCCTTCTCTGATATGACACACTGGGCATTCAGTCAAAGCCCCCTTTGATTCCAATGCATTGAACATGAGTGCAGCTAAAGCATCTCATTTACCAACAAACATCACCGCTAAAGGCCGTGCAAAACAGTTCTGTGCAATTGCGATTTCGCCAATTCAAGCAGTTTTCTGCAAAAAAAAAAAAGCACAAAAATAACTCGGAATAAAAAGTCACAGCAAGATCAAGCGTTTTTGGCCACAACAATCACAAAAAATTCAGCAAAATCCTGTAGGGACTGATTTCTTGTCAGATTGCATTACACCACCCCATGATTGAATATTTTCCTTTAATGGCTCAAAAATATGACTAATCATATGTCACAAATATGCTGATTTATGAAATTAAAGCGGTAATGTGTTCAAAAACTGAGAAACAGGTTTATTACAATTCTGCCACCATTAAAACCCAAGTTCAGGTCACGACTAAGCTGCTAATGAACACGAGCAATAGCAATGTAATGTACTGTATATATGCTACATATTGCATACTGTATGTTTACCTGTATGATCTCAGAAGTCCCGAGGCGGTACTGATTTCTTACTCTATTTAACCTAATCCACATAAAATCGACATCTTATATCCAGAGTGCACATGCTCTTTTCACTGCATTTACATGCCTGTCGCGAGAACATGTGCTACAGTTTCACTAGTGTCATGGTACGATCATATTCCAATCATTGAAGAATTTTTCACTATACATGATATGTATCAGAATGTTTAGGCTTGCTAACAAAGTGCAAACGAAACATTAGTGAAACATTGAACCTCCTAAAAATGGTGGCTTCGGTAATACTTTTTTTCTTTTCACTTCTAGAACAGTAACAGAGGAAAAAAGATGAGGAAGTTAAACAGCTGGTACAAAAATCGGTCTTAGCTTTTTCACTGATGTGAAAAGTGTGACATGAAATGAAAGCACTGGCAATATTCTCGAAGTGAAACCCTAGGCAATAACCAACAGCTGCTTCACGGGACAAAAATGGAGTTCAAAATGAAGACACGTATGGAAGCCCTAGGAGGCCGTGTATTTTTCTTTCTTTTCTTTCTTGTTTTCTCGTGATCACGGCATAATTTTATCACGAAATGGTGCGCCTGGTGTTGCATGCACGTTGGCGTCTTCGCCATCGCCGTCATAAACGTAATAATTGCCCACTGTAGACATGGACTTTATCTCAGAGAGAGGTGTTTCTAGCTTCAAGTGTCAGATGCTAATGTGGAAGATGTCAATCACTTACTGCTTTTTCATATAGAGCTATTAGAGCTTGAGTGAGTCCCTGATTAAAGTGAAAAACAAATTTGTTCATCCATGATGCTGAGGGACTGTGAAAAGCTTTTGCTGCCTCCAAAACAATAAAAAAAAAAAACGTAGTTATGATGAGTACCCACAAAAAATGGTCATGGTCAAGAGAAATCAACTTTCATTATGTCGAGATCACGAGAAAAAAAAAATAATAATGCATGGCCTTTTAGGGCTTTTGTAGACACAAGCTAAAAGTCTTCTGTCAGAAATTCTCTTCAGGAACCTGTTCCCACCCAAGAGCAACCACAAAGCAAAGATAAAGGTATACCTGAGCTGTAATCAATCACCAAAATGTTATGTTTGCTTACATTTGCGTGCTTACTTTTGCGCTGGAGCTGCATTAGCTAGTACACTGAGTCACCGAGTCTGCATTAGCTAATACACTTCCATAAAAACAGTGCTACATTGACTTTCCAATGTAGTTTTTACGAAAAAAAAAAATATGACTTACGATAGTCGATAATAATGTACGTCACAAATGTAATTGATTTGTAAACTGACTTCTTGGATTTAAAAAAATATCTAAAATTTTTTTTTGACATAGCACAGCTTGATTTCATTTCTACTGAACCCCTAAAAGGTCATACTGGGATTTCTTTTTCTAAATAAATCTGCATTTTTTTTTGGTCTTAATAGTTTCGGCAACTTGGATCCAGCTAATTGACAACCAAAAAAGGGAATGTCTAAATTATACTGAGGGAACTGCTGTTTATAGCTGCTATAATGTAAGAGATAACAGGAACTCATTTGTTTTGTGGATGTTTCACAGCATTAAATGTAACTGTACTGTACTCGGATAAAAATTATGATGTATCATTCTTTGTTGGCCGTCCCATCACTGATTACTTTCCTATGATGGCATGCCCTGTCATGTTGTCTATTCCTTACGTAATAAGTCAAAATGTATTAAAGCCCTACTTGTGAACCATGGACCTTTCTATTCGAAGGTCATCCGGCATTATTTTATTGGTTCTTGTGAATTCTGTGATTCAACTGTGCCAGTGTTTCT
This sequence comes from Prietella phreatophila, assembly GCA_025728095.1. Lineage (NCBI taxonomy): Eukaryota > Metazoa > Chordata > Actinopteri > Siluriformes > Ictaluridae > Prietella > Prietella phreatophila. The sequence goes on along the minus strand of JAOUWY010000022.1, from coordinate 5,144,093 downwards.
CAACAACTGGGCCGCGGCTCAAAAATGCATCGTGATTCATTGTCTGCTGAGTCGCAAGATCTTTTCTGAGTACAAATTGTTCATTAGAACTGTATATTTGCAATGTTTACGGCAACAGTGACCTTTTGCGTCGAATCGTTTTGTGAAATGTAAGTGAAAGGCTGACGTCATTTATTAGCTGTCCAATCATAGACGTCTTTATATGCTCTTACATATGCACTAGCTCCGTGCACCGTGCTAGTCTGAACACAATTAATTGTCTGGAAAAATGCATACTTTCTTTAAACGAAAGCCCGTAGTCGATTAAGAACCTCTTGCATCAACGTTCGCATGTACACTCCAGACTATATAAAGTAAGGCTTTACTGTTCCAGTGGATGAAAAACCACAGTGTGCTGAGTGTGGTGAGGTTTTGGCCAATGAGTCAATGAAGCCTTCCAAACTTGAACATCACATTGTGTGGGTAAACCAGTGGATGACTGGCGGACCATGGATGCCTGCCATTCAAAAAAAGTGGGATGCACTGGGCGAAAGATTGAGAAATCCTGATCTATACCTTGTTTGATGTCTCTGTGATTGGACAGGATGATCACAGGACACAGCAAAACAAACGATTGATTGGTTATAGAGCTTATGTGCATTTCTCCCGAAGACCCGGACCATGTGTGGCCATGTGTGTTTTTAATTTCGCCTTGATATTCGTGTTTCGTAACTAATAATAATTATAGAAACGGTACCATTTGTTAAAGTGGAGAATAGATCTAATAAGGTTATACCAGCCTTCAGAAAAAACAATAGCACAAAAATGCCAACAAAAATGTACTGTCATCCTTAGCTTTAATTAGCTTTGTGTTAGATTTATTTAACTAAATTAGAACTAAAACTCATATTTTGAAATAAGATCCTGGTCAGTTTACAGTATTTTCTATTTTCATAATTAGTGTTTTACTGTTGTTTATGAAGTGAATCGGAAATGAACGAACAATGTTGTATCTCTTTAATGAGTTCTGAATTTTCTGCTGGTTTCTTCTAGTCAAGTTCTTTGTGAGCCTCAGTTTGGTAGGGGTGACATCAAGTCTACCAATATCTCAATTGAAATGAGCAATCTGCTTATCTATAGCTTCTGCTGTTGATTTAACACAGACTGATGCTTTGTTGTGGCGAGTTCCAGTTGTTCCAAATTCTCAAGATGACTCTCAGTTCTCACCATCTGTCAGTGCACGCAACCTTGGAGTACCCATGAGCAACCAACTGTCCTTCTTGCCTTCACACACCTCACAGTCCCTCTGTGCCTCTAGCGCTGCTCGGTTGGACCCACTATCTCTCAGTGTACAAGGAAGACATGCATCAAAGCTCTTCTCTGTCTTGGTACTTAGAAGGATGGAACAAACATCCTCTGGCTATCCAAACAGCTGAGACTTCCACAGCTGGCTGTCTTCAAATGAAGACATAAGGCCTACCTTTTCACCAAGCACTTAAATTAGCGCTTTATTACAGTATTTTTTAAAAAAGACCTTATCTTATGTTTTATCTCACTGTACTAATGGCATTATTAATATTAGAAACCTGATCCAATAATCTAATATTGCCAAGCCTTATGATCAAAACGCACCAGTAAGCCATTGTGTAATAGTTAAATGAGTTAATAATACATGTACTGCTTCAACACGTTGTGATATAATGTTCTGTTGATGAGTGTAGCATTTTAAAACTAGCAAAGGACAGAAGTAGCAGTTAGTACTTGAGCACAAACCTCTCATTATGTTATTTTCTGCTTTTTGTGAGCCTTGCCACTCACGACTTACATAAAAATAAGTAATGTGGAAGCACTACACTGTCATTCCTACACGCTTTTCTAGCACTTCAGGAGTTGTTTACATTGCTTTAGAGAAACTGCTGTCAGCCAGTATGCCATGTGACATGCCCACAAAGCTGTGATCATGCAGAAAACAGGAGTTTTCTAAGCTTTTACATATAATTCAATAGCATTTAGGGGTATATATTTCCGGTAAATGCTTATTAAACGGCATATTGATATCACAAAGATTCTCTAACATTTGGAAGCATGTTCCCAGGAGGTTTAAGATGCCGTTCTGGTTAAGATCGGTGTGTGTCGTTTTACAGTCTGCTTACATCTTTTGTAGCAAAAGCAGGACACAAGTCAGTCGGTCACAGACAAACACACAAACAGTCTGCTTCTCAGCCCCATCATTACAAGGCCTGTGTGTTGCCATGGCAACATGTTGTCACAGCCACAGGCGCAACGTTGCTGACGCACATGCTATCCCATAATTCTTCTGTGCCGCAATGGGATCATCACCCGTAGACAGACTTTTCATGCAGGGGTGGTATGGACCGGAAAATCAGAAATGGTTGACAGGGGAAATGAGAGAGAGAGAGAGAGAGAGAGACGTGCCTATACAAGTAGAGAGTGTGTGTTATCTTGACTCTTAGACTGACTGCAAAGAAACAGATTGTTCCTTCACAGCTAGGACACAGTGTGACAAATTTAGCCGTTACAGTGGCTATGTTTTCGTCTCAGCATGTATAAGCATATATGATAAATTCAGTGTACTTCAGCAATTATTGTAAAGGTAATAAAAATTGCAGCGAAGTACACATTTCCAGCAATACAAGATATATGATACAAATGTCCTTCACTACAAGCCCAAGATTTGTGACTAATTAAAAGAAAAAGCCAAAGATTGGCATTGATTATACTTGTTTTAAACTGTGCACACGTGTACACATGATGACTGCTACACATATCCTTGTGCACAGAAATGAAAGCGGGTGCTATATGAACATAAACAGTGGAGACGCTATACTGTAGTGTCATGTAAAATGGTGTTCGCAACTGACTAAAAAACTAGCCTTGGGTCTAAAAAATCCATAGCATGGTTTTCATCCTCATCAATCGGATCCAGTGAGCTGAGGATGGGGGCAGGGCCATCCTGCAAGAGACCACGCCCATCAGGATAGAAATATCGCATCATAGTATAAAGGGGATCAGTCAGAAGAACTTTGTATTGATTTGCAGCGGCCCTTTTCTCTATGCGGATAAGTGGAGCCAAAATATGTGTACACGATAAATAAATTCCCCCTACAGGAATGCTAGTCAAATTAATCTGACTAATTTTAGCTAGTTACAATTTAGCTAGCTAGCTGAACAACGCCCCAGTAAAGGTCATTAGGTAGAAAAGAAGAGGTCACATAAAAGTGTCCGGCTCACCATCAGGTTTCAGATGTTATGCTCTATTTATTCTCGTATTCATCCCACAGCATGGGTCAGAGTGTACTAACTTGACATTGAATAGAGGAGGATAGCCCGAGAGAGGAGGAGTCGAGGGCAAAGAGACAGCAACATTGTGAGCAAGAAAGTGGGTACAGTAAACAACACAGTGGGGTTTTTTTTTCAGTTTTGAGAATTGATCAGTTCCTTCACACTGACAGTATGTTAGAATTTTTTTTTATATCAGCCAGCTAAATTTTAAATACGCTACTCCGGTAGTAATGGGATTGGTTAAGTACACTGCTGTTGCTTGTTATGCAGCTAGCATAACATTTTTAACCTATGGCTAAGCAAGCAGAATTTGCTATTATTACAAGGTTTCAGTTTTAATATTTTGGTTTGTGAGGAGGTATTTACAGAGCTTTTTGTAGAGGCAGTTCAGACAAGTAATTGATTTTACATTTATACGATTTCTACACACACACACACAAACACACACGCACACACACATATATGAACATCTCAAGAATTTCATATATTTGAATCGTTTGAACAAGAAAGAAAGAAAGAAAGGGTTGCTGTCTGTTCCAAAGATGTGACAAAATAAAATAAACAATAATAATTTTGAAAAGGTTTTAAAAGAGAAAACAGTATTTCATTACTGGCTTCTTAATCTACTGAAGAGTAAGAGTGACCCTAATAACAAAAGTATTAGAAATATATTCTAGCAAATACCTTAATAATAATGTAATTGAATACTCGCACTGCAGTGTGGCACTTAACAGAAATGTACAGTACGTGCATAAGCCAATATTGTCATATATCAAATGCAGGATATTTATTATCCCATGGATTTTAATACAGATCCATCCCTGGTTTAGTATTGGGGTTAACATTATATTAAGATGGAGGATAAAATAAGAGTATTAGCATCATAATGAGATTAGAGATTATGTCTGAATGATTCTTTATTCATCCTGTTTATTAAAATCATCCAACCATCCGTTCGTCATCCCCGGCTTAATGCTGCATTCGACTTAACTCGGGAGCACTCATAATTTTTTGAGCTACAAAATGGAGAAAAAAATGTACGCCAACTAAAATGACTGTTAATGAGTTTATGATGTACAGTTGTCAAAATGGTACGGTCAATATTATACAGTTGAAATGAAAATTATTCAACCCCATTGCAAATCAGCTTTATTGTCAAAATGTACAGACTTTCAGATTTGTGCAATAAACAAATCAAACAAAAGCAATTGAAATAGTTCAACACAGCGAATGCTTCAAGGGGTTTCCCCAAATTCAACTGAAAATGCAACTTATAATAACTTCTCCAGTTTCAAAATTATTCAACCCCCTGAATAGAATCCGTCACAGCAGCACAAACATGCAAAACAGGTGTTGTCTCAAGCACACCTCATGCAACTAATCAAGGGCTTCATTAGTTCAACAGGTGTGCTTGATCTGGAACACATGAAATACCTGAACTAGCTAGGGGTAGAAAATGTATGAAATACCTGGACAGGGCAGAAAAAGGAAGCTATCAAGGGCTGCAACCAGATTTCTGAGAAGGCAGGTTGTGGAAAAACCCTCGAGTGACTGCAAAAGACCTGCAGCAAGACTTGCTGGCAACAGGCACAAAGGCACCAAGATGTACACCACTACTGACCAAAAAGCACAAGAATTGCCATTTCAATATCATATAAATAAGGAGTTGCAATGATCATGAGAACAGTGAGGAATCAGCCCAGAACTACACGGGAGGATCTTGTCAATGATCTCAAGGC
>JAOUWY010000022.1:4999191-5014995 GCA_025728095.1 Prietella phreatophila | reverse complement strand
TTTGGGGTCCCTTGCTGGAGCTGCTACCCCCGCGACCCGATTACGGATAAGCGGTTGAAGATGGATGGATGGATGGAAAGAATGAATAAATTCATTTATAAATTACTCTGGAAAGTAAAGTGGTGAAATTATCTGCCAAATGGAACCCATGCCAAAGGATCTTTCAAAACAAGGAACTTTGCTTTATGAAGCACAGTGCCCTTGCAGAGTCCATTAATAACACAATCATTATAACATGACATCCTCGTCATTTGTCTCCAGTTAATAGCTGCACATGGCAGGGGATAATTATATTGCAGCTCACGTGATGTGATTTCTTATGACAGCATGAGCAGCTTTATGAAGAGAAGGCTTCATTTAGGTGTCAGACAATTCACGTCACATCTGTAGCACACTAACTTGCTTAGCTTTCCATCACTTCAACAGGAAACTCTGTGAATTCCTCCATAGTGGACGCTTAAGCAGAGTCTTGCTATGTTTTAAATGGTGTCTTACGCTCTATTCCCTATATACGGCAATGTGTACTTTTATTGTTAATGGTTGATTGTTGGGATACAAATCCATTGTAGTACATTTGGGACTGATATAAGTGAACTGGATAGCATATGTTTTTTTTTGCATATTGATAGTAGCATGAATAATTAATGTGAACTAAAAAAAAAATTATAGAATTGTATAAATGTAACTATCAAATCCTCACAGGAATCTTGTCACGGCTGCTTGTGTTAGCTAATGTGCTAGCCTGAGTGAAGAAAATGCTAACTCAAGCGTCATCTTGGAAATCTTGTCAGGTTCTCATGCTAACTATCTGGTTAATATTAGAAAGTTAAAAACAGTTGTAAAATAAATAAATAAATAAATAAATAAAAACCCAGAGAAATTTTGTCAGGTTTACTCATTTACTCAGGTTTACTCATAAACATTTGTAAATATATTTATAAATAAATAAATAAATAAATAAATAAATAAATAATCCTCTCAGAAATCTTTTGATACTCTCATGTTAGCTAGCTGGTTAAATATATGTTACAGTATCTCCAAAAAGTGAGTACACCCCTCACATTTTTGTAAATATTTGATGATATCTTTTCATGTGACAACACTGAAGAAATGACACTTTGCTACTTTGCTAATGTAAAGTAGTGAGTGTACAACTTGTGTAACAGTGTAAATTTGCTGCCCCCTCAAAATAACTCAACACACAGCCATTGATGTTTAAACCGAAATACTGTATATCAAAAAAACGAAAAGAAATCTTGTCAGGTTTACTCATGCTAGCTTGCTACTTATTACTTGTTACTTGCTACTTGCTACTTGTTATAAGTAGCAGAGGGAATTAAGAATGTAACTCAAAAATCCTCTCAGAAATCTTGTCAGATTTGATAATATTTTCTAGATAGTTAGCTTTATGTGTGACAAATATTTGTAAATATGACTCACACTACAGTATGCACCCTGTTCAAGTAAAATTCATCAGGAATATCCAGTGGTTCAATCACGTCATAATTCAATTAGGTTTATAACCAATGTTAGCTATTTGACTAACTCTAGCAATGAAATTTGTAAATAATCTATTAATGGTGTAAGAATTCTGTAAGAAATTGTGTTATGTTAGCTAAGATTATGAAAATCATTTTACAAATCCTGTCTGGTCATGCTAGCATTAGCAGTAAAGATTAGAATTTTTTCGTGATTACAAATTTAAAAATCCTCTCCGAAATCGCATATTAGCTAGCTGGCTAACTTTTTAACATGCATGTGAATGTATGAAAGTCAAAGATTGTTTTTCATTCGACTTGAAAGTGCGTGGAATCACATGAATATGAATCACATGAAAATGAATCACATGAATATGAATTACATGAACATGAATCGCATGAATATGAATCACATGAAAATGTACTGCATGTAAATTAATCATATATATGAATATGAATCACATGAAAATGAATGTAAATGAATCACATGCATGAATATGAATCACATGAAAATGAAACATATGTAAATAGATTACATGTAAATGTATCATATGAAAATTAATAAATAAACAAAGGCAAAAAAAAAAAGAAAGTGCGTGGCAATATATAGTGCTCGTTTATAATTATGATCATTTTTGCCCATGTAAGACTGATAAGTATCCAAATACGCTCTGAAACAAACCACTGTTCTATGATTGTTCAATAACAATACAATAACGTATAATAAAATGATATATTATATTGCAACGAATGTAATGAAAATAGGCTGCTTCATTCATTATCATCATTATCACTCAAAATATCCATATATAGACTCAAAGACACGCTCATATTCTCATCTATGGCCTTTAAGCCACACCCACTCACTCACAGCTGCTCTTAATATCGAATATTAACTCTAAAATTCACCTTCTGCAGTTTGCAATCAAAGTGACAATGCGTTAATATGTAAATAGGACTATGTAAAGAAAATGAATCTTTAAACCGAGTAAGAAAACAAAACAAAAAAGTAAAAAAGTTTTAAGCTATTTCATCTTTCAGCTACTGATTCGCTTTGTTTCTGTGTCCTTTGTTGCTTTTTTTTAATGAATCTCTTCACCTGAGAGCAATTTTGCTGCACACACACACACACACACACACACACACACTCCAGCACATGTTTTAAACACAATCACATCTTATCGTCTGAAACAATAACACACCACTCACCAGATTTTGCGAGGCATCTTTAGCTCTTTAGCAAAGAGTGTGAAGAGCAACAGCAAGAGACATGGATCGTCTATGTGCTCACTCTGACTACACACACATACTCTCTCTCTCTCTCTCTCTCTCTCTCTCTCTCTCTCTCTCTCACTCTCTAAAGGAGTTCCCTCCTTATGAACATTGTACATTATTTTTTCTCCTCCTCCTCTGCTTTTCCTTTAGTGTAATTCATCCCCCTTCACATTTTTCCGCTTTCACATATTCCCTCCTAAATTCCCACAGCTTCTGACTTTATGTGCAGTTTGTTTGTTTGTTTATTTATTTATTTATTTATTTTAGAAACGCTGTGAATTCCTTGAGTGGGCTGTGACCAAGCAAACGAAGCCCACTGATGTGCAATTTTAGACTGGCTCACAAGTCCCTGGTTGGAAGCAAGAATGAATCAATTTTCAAACAGTGTACTGACTGTAGTCCTATACAAGATTCTCAAACCTATATACATAAGTGAAAAAGACAGATGTTTAGACAAGGCAGACTAGGACCTAATGGTGATAATGTCATTTTATGGACCAGAATGCTGGAGTAAAATTGTTTCTGGTCCGTTGCTGCTCAAAGTCTTATTTAGTCTCTGAATATTGCATTAGAATTCTATTTGCACTATTACTAACCTGTGAATTTGAAACCTCTGCGTTTCTGCACCTAAAACATCATCGAATTTTCTAAAAGTAAGCTAGATAAAGAGAACACAATGAAACAATTGAGACAAAAATCTTAAATATAACAAAGATTTAACTCAAACTTGTTTTATTTAAGTGTATTTGGCTTAACTAAATTGCTTTATCAACTTAAAAAATGAGGTAATTAGTTTCCACAAATATTTTGAGTTAAATGAACCTATTCAGATTTACAGTGTGTTGATCAATCCTGCACATCGTCTTGGAGGAATTTTAGCCCATTCTTCAGTACAGAACAGCTTCAACTCTGGGTTGTTGGTGGGTGTCCTCGCATGAACTGATTGCTTCAGGTCCTTCCACAACATTTCTATTGGATTAAAGTCAGGACTTTGACTTGGCCATTCCAAAACATTAACTGTATTATTCTTTAACCATTCTTTGGTAGAACGACTTGTGTGCTTAGGGTCGTTGTCTTGCTGCATGGCCGACTTTCTTTTGAGATTCATTTGAGAAACATTTCATTATTATTATTATTATTATTATTATTATTATTATTATTATTATTATTTCAAGCTCATATTGAAGAACCTTTCTGTTTATATGACCCCCTACAGAAGCATAACATAGTAAAATGTTAGAACAGCCTATTGTAGAATTCGGCCAAGATTTTATAGGGATGTCATATAATTGGACTGTAATTGGACATTCTAAAACCAATGTCACTCATGAATTCAGAGAAAAATTAAAGAAACAACTATTTGGACACAAATATGTCTGATGGCTGATCGACTTCTTTTGGCTAAGGTAAAAAAACGTTTTTGTAAATTTCATTCAAGGGATTCTTAATGGGGTTTGAAGCTTATGCATGTAAGTATAATATCTATAAGCTTTTAACTTCACTAATATTTGTTCATGACTCTCTCTAGACCGAAGTTGGAGCTGGCAGTGGAACAATTTGCATTGGCACAACACTGTAAACGCCCTTGAATGAGACGCGTCCCCAGGCTATATTATGAAAATGTTATGACATGCAAGTCCCCACTTTTGGTGAAGCTATTCAGAAAACCTGTTACTGAGTTTAAACCATTCATTGATAATTCTTGATAGCAAGAACAAAATATTATAGTTGTAAACAGAGAACAGTCAAATACCTTTCCAGTCAAACTCTTTGTTAGGAAAATCACTAGATATTTAATCCAGATGCAATGAACGAACATAATTAACTTGTATTAAAGACTTCATAAACATGATTCCTGTTGTGTTGGGTCTGTTTCTGGTTCTTCCTGATGACTACCGGGACTAATAGGTACCAGCTTTTTCTTACACTGACTCAACACAGCGTGAAGGCTTTAGTTAAAATGAATCGTGAACAAACACGATGTTATGTTTGCATCAGATTGTTTGTATAGCATATGGATCGTGTTTTTAGGATCATCAAATGTTCACACTGTAACCAATATGTGGTATAATGAGCCAACAGGCTCCAATAGGGTGGAACAGCATGGCGTGGAAATGGCTGCCAAAATTAAGTGTGAGCTATCATTATGATCGTCTTTAATGGTTTGCTTGGGAGAATTACACTATAGGGGGCCTGTATGATTGTTGTTTTTTTTCTATTGCACCCAGTGGTTTGGGAAATTGTTAGGATGCTTTTTGTTGGTGCATAATATTCTTTATTTCTGAACTGAGACCATCTCATACCATGACTATGGCTTGTAATTTGGCCAAGGGTAGTGATAGTTCATCGGGTACTGTGGTTTTGTAATGACTAGAAGTTTGTAAAATTAAATCCAATGACTGTCAAAGAACCACTGCAATACACATCAGTTGCTTATCACTATGCTTCGATTATATTCTGTCTACACTGAGTTGCCAGTTAATTGGGGACACCAATCTTTTATCTAAACATATACCTAAAATTACTGGCTGTAATACTGTCCCATGTATTCCCATATGTATTTTCCAGTCTCAGTAATACAGGGTGTCCCAAAGTCTCCATACTTAGGGGACTATGTTTGCCAGCCCCATGTTGGTTGTACCTTCATCATTTGACGTTCGTGGATGTCCACTTCTCGTTTGGTCCTCAGCACATTCAGTATTTTTGAATTTGTTAATTAGTTTGGCAACAGTGTTGTGTGTGATGTGCTTGCCATGTTTCCTGTTAGTCCATCACAAGGTTATGACAGTGTTCCGATCCAGCCATGAGAATGATTTCAATATGTTCTTCTTTTGTCAAATGTGTTCTTAAAGGCTGTCTGGAAAACAATATTGAATATATAATAAATATGAAAAGGTTTAGCTAAAAAGAGATTCTTTAGTGGTAACACTTTCTATGAAGCCCATGCTTATAATGAATTACAGCCCCATTTATAGTTATTTATAAGCAAGTATTACTGCTCTGTAAACCCATTTTGTCTCACCTTCTGAGACCTTCTGTGTCAGCCACTTGTTCTTAATGCACTTGTTCATCTCAGGCATTTCTTGAGGTGAGGAATTAGTTTGTCAAGTTTTTTTTGACTAAAAAGTTTGACTTGTTAAAAGCTCTAGCTCCTCAGCCATTTGCATGGAAATGCATATTCCGATTTGACATTATACTTCAAAAAATTATGTTACAATGTGTTGATGGTATGTAACATTAAAAAAAAAATCATCCTGTTCAAAAGTTTAAAACCCCTGGTTCTTAATGTATCGTGTTGTCTTCTTGAGCATTTGTGATTTGCACCATTTGTAATAGTTGTGTACGAGAACCTCAGTTGTCCTCAGTGTAAAAAGATGGATCTAAACATCATATAGCCAGTGATGGAAAACCAAAGAATGTGCAGGACCTGGAGGATTTTTTTTGAAGAACAGTGGGTAGTTTAAATGCTGAGGACAAACAAGGGACTCATGAACAACTATCACAAAACATAGACAGTCATTGATCATCCAGGTAATGACACACAGTGTTAAGTATCAAGTGTATGTAAACTTTTTAGCTGTATCGTTTGTGTAAATTCAGTAATTATTATGTCTTTTGGACTATATGTAAACATATGTTATGTGAAATAGCTTATTCAGGGCAGGACTAAATAAAAAACACAATGCAATGTTAATGAATCCCCATTTTTATTTTATTTTAAAATTTCATTTAAAAAAATTCTTCAAGGCGTATGTAAACTTATGACTGCAACTGTATATATTATTTGGATCTATCATTTGGATCTCTACCCTTACCATTTCTGACTGAGCAAACCCTTTTGCCAGCCCTTTTCAAACATACATATTGCTTTAATTTGAACAAAGTCTGTGAAAACCAACCAAACACAGTAATTACACTCCTAAACACCCTGACTGATCTAGCGAAGTCCTGAAGCTAACAGTTTTGACTTTCCACACCCAGATTAAAAAAGAGAGTAAGTAAATGAAAGTGAATTAAAAATCTTTCCCCCACTGAAGAGTTTCTGCACATCAAGGCTTCAGAACATCAGGTTATCGAAGGCTATTCAGCCCAAATCTGGTTTGAGTTGACGTGCGACGTGTGATTGGAACTTGGACATGCCATGTGTTTCACATTGGGCTGCATGTCAATCCATTCATACAATTCCATGCAGTGTGTGTGTGTGTGTGTGTGTGTGTGTGTGTGTGTGTGTATATGCATGGAGATGGACTGTTTTTACTCTATATATCACAACAGAGCATAGTGCTCAGAGTGGTAGTGCTAGAAAAGTTTTCAAGTTTTGTAGAACAAATTAAAATACTGTAGCACAGAAATAAAAAGTGATTACAAAGTTGTCCAAGCACTAGGCTTCATATTCTGTGTCCAGAATATTAGCTTAACATTTGCTCTAAATTTCAGTACTAGGACGTAAAAACATATTTGGATGAAGAGGAACTTAATTAGCACAGGTAGAGTTCATCTTTTTTTTTTTTTGTATTAGAGCAATGAATTTTTCTTAGTATGTATGGCAATATACCACTCAAGCATTTTTAACCACTGAAGTTTCCTATGGGGTTCACGGTGGCTTAGTGGTTAGCATGTTCACCTCACACCTCCAGGGTCCCGCCGGGGCCGTGTGTGTGGAGTTTGTATATTCTCCCCGTGCTGCGGGGGTTTCCTCCGGGTGTTCTGGATTCTGATGGGTCTCTCAAGAATGCTTTGTTAATTAAATGCAAGCCCTGAGGTTTAAAGCTGTTAAGCCTGGTAAAAAAAAAAAAAAAAAAAAAAACCTCAGACAGCACTAGTATTAACTGTAAAGCAGTTATGTGCCTAAAGTTCTTAATTGGAGTGATACATTTTTTTTTACCTTTTTGATCTAGATCGTTCTAGTATTTTCCAACATTTCTCAATTCACTTAAATATATCCCTTGGTTTAATATGAAGTCAGTTATACAAAGAAAATGCAAAAAAAAAAAAAAAATGTAAAAATGGATAGGATGTTCAATAACCTGTGAATGGCAGCTTATGTTTTGAATAAGTTCTGCTGAGTTCTGATGGATTTGGATCTTTTGTCGGACAGGTTGGCCGTGCTCCTTTCACAGCTGCTAAATCTAAAGCATAGATAGCCAAAGACAGATGTGTGTCTGTGTGTGTACACGTTTTATATCATGGTGAGGACCAAACATCCCCACAAGGATAGGAAGATCTGACAGCTTGTGCTGAAATTTGACTGGACCCTTTTATTAAAATTACAGCTTTTATTAAAAAAAAAAAAAAACACTAAAAGAGAGATGGTTTTGTTTTGGTGACCAATGCTAGGGTTAAATTGAAATTTTGTCTTAGCATTATTTAGCTGCTTTAACATTTATGGAAGGTCCTCACAAGGATATTATGACCATGTGTGTGTGTGTGTGTGTGTGTGTGTGTGTGTGTGTGTGTGTAAGTGATTGAATGAAGGGGTGTACTCTAGGAGTAATGTAAGTTGACACCCAACTTAAACAAAGGCTTAGATTAAAGATTCTGAGAGAACAGATGTAAAACTTACTTCATCCATAAAGCTAGTCACACAGCTATAGTTAGCAGGCATACTCTGCAAACGTTCCCTGAGCCCGCAGACCTCTGAGAACTTGACGCTGATGTGGTATCTGCTCCAATAAATAAAATGACCTCTGTAGTCTGGAATGATTCAAAACACACTTGGCAGCCTGAAGAGGTGGACAGGGACTCTCCAAGCATAGCAATTTCATCAAGGTGATCATGCTATGAAATAAAGATTCACATAAAGAGAAGAACATCAGGTGGTTAACTCACGCACAATAGCTGGAAATATTGTACAGAATCCCATAGAGTCTCACTTTCAGGGCTGCTTTTGGTCCACAATGACCATAAATCCTTATGTGAAAAATTCAGACTCTCCTAAGTATGAGAATCCTGTCCCATCTGTGATTCACGTCACTAACAACACCATGCATTTCCATTGCATTAACAGGTTTATTTGTACAACTGCAATTCTGAAAACGTTGGGACAGTATGGAACATGCTAATAAAAACAAAGAGTGATTTGTAAATGTACTTGGAATTGTTTTTAAACAAACAAACAAAAAAAACATATAAAGACAAGGTATTTGATGTTTTACCTAATCAACTGCATAGTTTTGTTTTTTAAATTGATGCATGCAACAGCTTCCATTAAATTTGGGACAGGGTAATTTAGGACTAATAGTGATGTGAAGTTCAAATAAGAAGAAGATGTGAAACAGGTGAGTCAATGGTATAAACATAGTATATAAGTAGCCCCCCAAAAAGGCCTAGTCCTTCAAGAGCAAGGATGGGGTGAGGCTCACAATCTTCCAACAGATGCGTCAGCAAATAATCCAACACATTGAGAACAACATTCCCCAAAGACAAATCAGTAGGATTTTAGGCATTTCCCCTTTTACAGTGTACAATATAATTATAATATTAAAGGAATCTAAAAATCTTGGTGCGTAAACAGCAAGGCCAAAAAACGTGTGATCTCCGATCCCTTGGACATCACTGTCTTAGTGACGGGAATTCTTTGGTAAACCTTTGTAAGTCAACAACATTCCAGATGCAAGTTAAGGCTTTACTATGCAAAGCAGAAGCCACACATCAACACTGTCCAGAAGTGCCGCAGATTTCTCTGGGTTTGGTCTCATCTGAGATGGACAGTAGTACAGTGGAATCGTGTTTTGTGGTACGACGAGTCAACATTTGAAATAGTTTTTGGACAAAACAGCTGTCGTATTCTCGGGCCAAAGAGGAAAAGGAACGTCCAAGCTGTTATCAGTATTATGTCCAAAAGCCAGGGTCTATCATGGTATGGGGGTGTGTCAGTGCGGATGGCATGGGTAACTTGCACATCTGTGGGGGTACCATTAATCCAGAAAGATATGTACACATTTTGGAACATATGCTGCCATCCAGACATTGTCTTTTCCAGGGTCATCCCTGCATTATCCAGCAGGACAACTCCAAACCACATTCTGCCCATATTATAGGCACATGGTTGTGTAAACAGAGAGTGAAGGTGCTAGCATAGTCTGCCTGCAGCTCTGCAGTTAAAATAGGGCAATTAAGGTCCAGTACAGTTGTACAGCCGAAAAAAATGCATAATGGATGAATGGGGAAAATTCTGCTTGCTAAACTTAACCAAACTAGTGTCTTCAGCACCCAAACTCTTAATAAGTGTCATTAAAAGAAAATGTGATGGTACAGTGGTAAATATTTGACTGTCCCAACTTTTTTGGAATGTGTTACACTCATCATTTGAAATGAGTGCATATTTTCAATAATTAATTAAAATCACACAAAAGTAAAACATCAAATAATGTGTTAATAATGTGTTTTCAATATAGTACAATGTGAACTGAATTATCAAATGACTCTTTTTGCATTTTCCATACTGTCCCAACTTTTTCAGAACTGGTTTTGTTTAACAAGACACAGATGACAGTAGCAAGGAGAGAAAAGAACCAAACTCAAATGGGAACAACTTCTGGGTTACACTGGATAGTGGGAATATAAATAATTACAGTATACAGTTGTTAAAGAGTAAAGACAAACAGTACTAAGGTTTTTTAGGATGTTTGGTATGAGCATATTGTGGATAAGAGTCCTGGGATGAGGCACGGGACAGTCTTTATGATTACAACAGCAATGGGTACAAATCTACAATATTCAGGGGAGATTATCCATTGAATTTCCGGCCAATTGGATGGTTTCTGGTTTTGAGCTGAAGTTTTGGTTAATTGTGTTTGGATTGTCTCACCCATCTTATTTAGCTGCTACACACTTGGAGGAGAGCACTAACTATCCACTAACTACTCTCATTTAGCTGGTCACTTTATCAGGATAAATTTTTTTATTTATGTCACATCACAGTTCTTACATTCCAGACCTCCAATATTAAAGCAACCAGTTTAAAAAGGTAGATCCTGGAGAACATTTGTGCATAATGGAGAAAGTATTTGCTATATCACTAATATAACTGTGTGTATATTGCACTGAATAGTAATAGAACAACATGTGTTTTTTATCCATTTGTTGTTGTATTAAAGGTTGTGAAACATCCACGAAACAAGCTAGTTCTCTCTCGCTCTCGCTCTCTCTCGCTCTCTCTCTAGTTAACAAGAGATATATGTGGCTTGTTATGTTACCAAGAAACAAAAATCTTTGAAAACTGTCCTGAAAACGTTCTCATGAAGCAAAAATTTCCAGCTTTACCTCTGACTGTTCCAAAGTGCTGACACTCCAGACTCCGTCCAAGAATGATAAATAAACATCTCCTCACAGAAATCTTCACCATATCAACAATTACATGTTTATTTTATTTGTTTATGTGCAGTGTCTGTCATACAAAGTCTGTTATTATAGAAATGATACCATATTTGGATGAGTGCATTAATATAAACCTGAGATTGAGTTACAACCGAACTACTGTTCTAGCTGCTGTTGGAGAATTTTAATCAATCCCTTCTGAACAGTCAGAAATGAGAATTCAACAGTGCTGTGGTATAGAAAAATATAATGTATTGTAACACGTTCTGAATACAAATCATCACCCCATCGACACCCCCCCCACTCTCTCTCTCTCTGTTTTGTGGTCTATATTTGACTTTCAGGACCCATGAAAGCAGCTGGATTGTGATCAAAGACTATGTATATAAATGTGCTGCAGGTTTGGATTTTTAAGTTTGTTATTTGAAGTGCAATTACATGCAAGAAGATAACTGCAACCCTTCTCAATTTACTGAATTAACATCAGTAAAAACCTGTATATCTACGCTGAGCCTGAGAGGTTTTCCGAATCCATAAAGAAGTCAACTGTTATGTAATAACAGTGCCTGTTCTGGTTTTCTCCCTTTCTCAAGGCCTATATTTATTTATGCTTCAGTTTCTGATGCGTCTCTCCACCTCTTTGTGTTCTTTTGCCCTGTTTTATCCTCCTACTCTCTAATTTCTATTTCAAAGACCTCCTTCTTTCTCTTTTAGACTTTTTCTGCAGGCCAGATCTATAGATTCTTGCAAAGGCTCCCCCATCTTCCTCCTCCTCCTCCTGTTGCCTTAATGTATGACTCTTGAGAGGAAGGGTCTGGAAAAACCCAATGCCCACATCTGCAGTGTGCATCATCACAAAGGCAGATGGGAAACGGAACCCCACAAGGTTGAGATGTGAGGAATAAAAAGAATTGTGAGGGATAAAAAAAAATAAAGGGGATAAACTTAGAATAAGAAAATATCTCTAGTAAGATATTTTAGTACAGATTGTTTTTGCTTCTGAATGTCATCAACCAGCTACCATGTTCTCATTATGCTGTCTGTGGAAAAGTAAATTTCAATAAACATAGATGCAATAAACACAGAATTAACATTTGTGGTTTCCCTTTGGGCTAAAAAAAAATGTCAAAAATGAGTTTAACACTATAAAAGTTAATTTGAGACAGTAATATGTCAAGCTGTGTAAAGAGAGCTCAAAGACAGTGGCATTATCCTACAATGTAAAGGAAAGCTTTACATATAGATGGGAATATGGAAGAGAATTGAGTCAGGACAATTTTACTTGTATTGCATATGTTTTCTGTCCTCTAGTTTCTAAAAGCTCTAAATTAAAGCGGCTGAAAGCAATGACAGCAATATTAGCAACAGTTGTATGACTCATTTTAATTCAACTTTGTTCATGTCTTCATGTAAGTAAAGTTTTGTATTATGTCTTCACCATGAATGCTTTAAAGTGGCTAGAAACCTGAACCCCCTTTTTTGTGTGGCTCTAACATACAGGAATTGGATTGTGTTTTGAAAGTGGAAGTTGGAATATGTTCTGACTTCTCCTTTCTAAAAACTCTAAATTAAAGTATCTGCATGCAATATTAGCAAACACTGTAGGCTTTATGTTCATTTCAACTTTCCTTCTGTCTATAATAACAATAATAATAATAATAATAATAATAATTCCTTACATTTATATAGCACTTTGTTTTTTATAAAGTGCTTTATATAGTATATGGGAGGGAATCTCATCAGACAATAATGTTGGTGACCTCCACTATTGCAAAAAAGACATTTCAGAACTCTATGAATAAAATGAAAACAATTCTGAAAATTCATAACCTTATAATACAAACACTGATGTCTTGCACAGTTTAAATTATGTAGAAAACGTTTATGAAAAGTCATATTTGATTTTTTGTTAAAGCATTCCTTTTTGATTGAATGAGGTTAAAAGTCATAGCTTATCTCCAGACTTTTTCTTTTGTATTAAATCTAATTTGCTATATGGTTGAGAAAGAATTGGACAAGAATTGCCCTATTCCACTGATGCTTTCTTGGTTAGTCTTTAGAGAAAGGTTGATTTGCAAGGAGATTCTAGGCCAGAGAGAGTCCAGTAACTTCTGAGTGCTGTTTCAGCGCATAAAAAGGAAAGTACATGTAAACAAAAGGCAGCGTATAATTCTTCAACTGCTGAAGTGAAGGGTGCAAACTCCTCTGCAACTGTTTCTCAGCTCATAACTCTTTTCTGTTATAAACTCCAATCCATCCAAGTGTAGCCGTTTCCCCTGAATCACACTCTACCTCTTTCTGTGCAGATCTGTACTTGTCCTGATCCAATCCAAACCAAAAGAACACATGGAGGACAGATAAAGGTTATGGGTGTACTATAACTATGCTGTGGTTTATATCAAACTCAAATCCCAAAGTCTGAAGTGTTTTATA
Source organism: Prietella phreatophila (assembly GCA_025728095.1). Taxonomy (NCBI): domain Eukaryota; kingdom Metazoa; phylum Chordata; class Actinopteri; order Siluriformes; family Ictaluridae; genus Prietella; species Prietella phreatophila. The sequence goes on along the minus strand of JAOUWY010000022.1, from coordinate 5,001,490 downwards.
GGCTAAACACAGGCAGCAAGTCAGACCACGAAGCATTATAATGCAGAGAGAGAAATGGAGAATTAAAGGGCATGGAATATAAGAAAGTTGCTCCAAAGCTCATAGATAATGGTATCATCCTACAATGCAAAGAAAGACATTAAATACACATGAGCATGTTTAAGTGCATGGAGTCAGGATCATTTTAAATGCACTACATGCATGTATCAATCTCCAGTTTTGAAAAGTGCCAAACTAAACCTTCTGTAATCAATATTAACAACTGGCAGATGTTTGATTTTCATTTGTGTAAACATTGTTCATGTCTTTATGTAATTAAAGTGTTGCTCAAAGTATTACCCATAGAATGTGCCAAGAAGCTAGCACTCTGAAACATCCAGAGAACCCTTGAAGAACCATCCTTTTTCCCCCTAAATGTGTAGCACATGACTTACAAGAAGTGGGATTATGCAATTTGCATGTCACTCAAGTAGACAGTACATTAAAATGTATGAATGGGATTCTTTTGGCATGGATTCATTGCATGTGTGTTCAGAAGGCTAGTTTCTAAAAGCTCTATATTAAAGCAGCTGTAAGCAATGTTAGCAGCTGGTGTACATTTCATTTTCATTTCAAGCATATGCAAAGACATTGTTCATGCCTTCATATAATTAAAGTTTTTCACTTTATGTATTACCCGTAGAAAGTGGCTAGAACTCTGAACCATCCAACGATTTTGATGAAGTTTCACGCAGATAAATTTCACACAGTTCTCCTGTATTTTAGCACTTTTGCCACAGAATGGCAGTAGGGAGCTGGGTTTGTAGAATAACAGACCCCAATATGTGGCTCTATTTCAGTTCCTGTTCCAGAAAAAACATAACTCATTTACATTTCCTCTCACCACTTTCACTGTGTGTATGTAGAGATAGTTCACTGTAGAGACTTTCACTGAGTGTATGCAGAAACTGTTTAAATCTTTTTTGTATACTCGCATACAGGAAGTGAGTGGTATTTAGCTGTGAAAGAGTCAGTATGGTCCAAAGCAAATAATTAAACCCCAAGTACAGTGGACTTTAAAGGTGGAATGCTCACCTAAAAATGGAAGCCGTGTTGAAGTAGGAATCATTTTGACAGTCATTAGTGGGGTCATAATGTATAATGTAGATGCATACAAATAATTAATATATATATATCATTCTTTAATACATCAAAATGATTGGTGTTGGGAAATTCCTGTGGTATAAGAAGAATAAAATACTGGTTCTACTATAAAAAAAAATGTATCTTGAAGTACAATGATCACTTCAAACTAAGCAAAGTGGTTTAATGAATATCTGTCTCTGTCTGATATCTCTGAACGCACACACTAAATAGAATGGACTAGCTGAAGTAGGTAAGCTTTTTTGTGTGTGTGTGTGGGTTTGTTTGTCCACCAGCGACAGTCAGTCGGGCTGCTGTGCTATTGATCTGCTCTTAGCGGTGTCACACACTCACACACACTCACATACACATATAACCCTCTCCTAGAAATCTGCTCCAGAACATACAACGCAAACAAAATTGTAGTCTTAATGCAATAAATTAGCGCTCTTCGGCTCTTATTCACACCTATTATATTCCTGTAAATATAAACTGCTGCCTAAACAAGTGGCTTTTCACGATTAAAAAAAAAAGTTGCTCAGGGTTTCTAGTTTGTATTTTGTCATTAAATGCAATACTTCTTTTTCTGTCTAACCATAACCATAAATAACCAGAAATATCTGCCTGTCTTTCATGATTACACATGCACGAGGAATGTATACAGACAACTAAAAGTTTCCAAATTCATGCAGAAATGGAAGAGAATCCCAAACAATGCCAGTCTTCCTTATTCCTGACATTCAGGGCTGTGCGCAAGATGAAAAAGTTTAATGGTTAAGATATACCACAGTGACGGATGTGTACTACACCAATTCCTATATTCTAGTTTCTTTTTTCATAAACTGCTCTGGCTCACGTTAGGTTTAATAGACGTGTGCAAGGACGTCACTTTCCCGCCTGAACACGCCCCTTCGGCTGGACTGAATGGCAAAACATCCAGTAAAATGGCTGGTTTTAATATTGAAAGCTGCGCAAACGCTATTATAACTAACGGTTATCAGCTTAAATTGAAGGCCGTTGGACTCAACAGTGACACTTACAACTTGTCCAAAATCTTCTGCTCAATGGACATTGGCATGCGGTCAGAAATCGGTTTTCCCGACATTTATATGTACCTGATTTCGAAGCCAGAGAAATACATTAAACATATCCTTGATGCTTGGTCCTACTTCAAGGC
>JAOUWY010000022.1:4958530-4973178 GCA_025728095.1 Prietella phreatophila | reverse complement strand
CTTGCCCATAGTCTTGCCCATAGTCTTACCCATGGTCTTGCCCATGGTCTTGCCCATGGTCTTGCCCATGGTCTTGCCCATGGTCTTGATCTTTTACTATTTTATGTATACTCACCATTTTCTTTGTTATTTTTGGACCCTGTACAATAAAAATCTGCACTTGCATCTGTCGTCTTGGAGAATTCGTGACACTCTTTGACACTGATAGGAATAACTCATAAAGTTTTAGCTTGTGCATGTTTGCTTTAAAAATATAATGTCAGTGTATAAGAAAAAAACTGTATTTGATTATATTTGTGTGTTCTTTAAAAATGAGCAAGTAATGATATCATTGTAGCTTTCATGGAGCTGTGGTCCCAAAAGTTATTGGTACTTGTGTCGAGAGGAAGTCAGGGGCAGCGAGGTGTGAATAATGGAGATGGGGGACAGGGAGGTGTGAATAAGGGAAGGGAGGCGTGGGGGGTGTTATTACCAAGAAAAACTGGTATAGATTCAGATAGAGATGAAGATGACCACAACACATCTAAACGTAGAGCTGCAGTTTCTTTTTTCTTTTTTTTCCTTTCCCATAATATTTTATTGAGAAAAAAAAACCTCCTGTTGCCACTCATTTTTATGTATGTATGTGTGAATTTGTAAGTATATATATACATACATACATAGTGTAGAAAAGGAAAAACTGAAAAAGTACAAACAACGAAACAAACACTCTGACCCCACCCCGGCTCATCATGGCTAACCAATATCTATACCTGGTTATGTATATATTGTAAAGGCACAAACATTCAAATGGGAAGTGTCTGTAACTCCATAAAATATGAAATAAAGGGTTGCCATTTATTAAAAAAAAAAAAAAACTTGTCAGTACAACCCCTCATCGAGCTTTAACAAAAAACATCACGTCCTTTAGCCACTGGGAGATGGATGGACATTTAGCAGACTTCCAATGCAACAATAGGGAACGTCTTGCTATTAGATATGTGAAAGCAATAATATCTTTTTATATCGAGCTCAATGGAACTGAGGCAATGAATCCCAAATATACCAATGAATGTTCAAGGCTTTAAATTTACTCTGAGAATAGTGGACATGATAGTAAAGAAACTAGTCCAAAAACCATAGAGACCAGGGCAGAAGAAAAACATATGGCCAAGATGACAGGGAGAGCCATTGTATTTATCACACTTGTCCTCTATGTCTGGATATATTACAGAAAGTCTTGACTTATTGATTATGTTTAAAACTGTGAATTGGATGAGTCCAAGACGAGCACAAGAAGTGGTAGTCTGTATCATCCCTACAGCCCGTTCCCAATACTCCTCACTTATTTGTACTCCTAACACCAGTTGGACATCCACTCCAATGGATGTCCAAGCAAAAAACTTACCTTGAGTCAAAGGTATTGTTTATAGACTTCCGAGAAAGGATTATGTTGAGACACATATCTGGGGAAGAGGACTGAAATATTTCTGCAGCTTTAAGTTGGTATCCCTCAGTTATAAATGGAAGAGGTGGCCACTCATCCAAACTGAAGGCAAATAACCTCAAGGCCACTCGGATGGCACTTAAGGTTCTTTATGGAGAAGCTAGAACCTACCAGAAGGCCAAATGTCTCTGAAAAACTCAATCAAACAAGCCTGGACAAATCTATTCAAAACTCATCACCTGGACAATTTTGTCCCCACAATGTAGCATGATGGTGGAAGCATCATGCATCAGGTCGTGGGGAGGTTTTTCCCCATGGGGGGCTTTTGTGTATAGAAAGAACAATAGATAGTAATAGTAGATTTTGTATATAGAAGTAAAGATGAACAGACCAATGTACAGAGGAAAAGCTGGTTAAGTTCTCCAAGCAAAGGTTTACTGTGAATATCTCTGGTATGATCTGATGATACCATCCAACCTGATGGCGCATGAGGTTTTGACATTATACCTTTGAGCAGCATTTTAGTGGGAAACATTCTATCCCATATATATTCTGTGGCATGTAAATGTCATCTCAGCCCCTGGGTCTCTGGTTTCCTCTACCTGTATAAGAAAAAAAAAAAATTTTCTCTATTTGGTCTTTGAGTACAAAGTGACTATGATTTAAAAAGCATGCATTATATTTCAAGGGCCATTCTGAAGCAGATACAACATGCTTTGGAAACTGTCAAGGACTCATGACCTGAAAGATCAGGACTGGTTTGTGCAAGTGCTAGAGTGCTTTAGTCAATATCTAAAAAGCACAATATAAAACATAAGATGCTGAGTAAGTGCAAAAGATATTTTGCAGTGAATTCAAGTACAAAGCCATATTATCTCCGATAATACATGAAGAGGTGGGTCTTTAGATCTTTCATGAAAGGTTGGAGATATATGGTTGCTCTGAGAGACAGGAAGCTGTCGCCACCACTACTGATGATCTGGGACATGCTTTATATGATTGCTTAGATCTCAGAGAGGGATATGCCAGTCTTGCTGAGGTTAAATACCTGATCTAATGTGTGGGTATGAGGTTCTGGATCAAGATGTGTAGATAATGTTCTAACCGGTTTCCAATTGCCATTGACGTGACATGAGTCACATTACAGACTTTTAGAGAAGTTATAAACTAGGTGAGCAGTAGAATTCTGAATGCTTCATAGAAGATATATCATCTCATAAGGTTCTGTACTCAGGAAAGGCCATCATGTTAGTTGACATGACACATATGATTATAAATCAAATTACCTATTGACCCTTATAATTAGAAGTCACTCAAGAATTGCTAAATGTTTTGTTTATTTCTTTTTTAGCTTTTTAACCTACCCTGACTTATTATAGCCATTTCACTTCCCTTAATATTGTTAAACAATCTTTCTATTCATAAACATGGAAACCGCAATTTAATTTTTGAAATATGAAAAAGGACCATTTTGTAATGGAAAAACTTATTTTTTATGTGGGGATTTTGTCTGCCTTCATCATTGAATCAGGGGAAGTGACTCCAGCAGGTAGGTCACCCAACCGTCATCCGGTTTCCACAGAACAAGAAGTGAAGCATGGTTTCAAGAACAAAAAAAACCCCCTTGTTCAAAGAAACCAGAGCTTTTTTATCTCATGAATTAAGCGACAGGCGTTTGTTGTGGTTCTTCATTTTTGGTTTAGTGCCATCAGGTAAGAGATAAGAGTAAATGTCACCTAATTGATTAACCTGGAAAATTTCATAAAAACTGTTTTTTGAAATGATTGTATAGTTAGTTGTTTTGTCTTCTTAATAGCTGAGATCTTGGGTGCTATCTACAGCACTGGTTTGTAGATAGACAACTTCTTATCAGAAGTGTAGCGGAAAAGGCAGTGCAGTAAGGTGAAAGCTCTCTGTGTGTATGTGTGTGTGCGCGTGTGTGTGTGTGCGCATTTGTGTGCGTATGTGTGTGTGTGTGTGTGTGTGTGTGTGTGTGTGTATTTGCGGTTTCTGTAGTTTGGTCTTATTAGATATGTAGTCCTGCAGAACTGAGGCATTTAATGTGTATTAGTAGTGTGCATGAGTGTCAGGCACAGACAGAGTTTGAATGCAAGTATAAGATTTTATCCAACCAAGCAGACAAGGTCAAATATGTAATATTGGATCATTTCCCTCAATAAATAAAAGGCCATGTTTTTTTTTTTGTCTTATTTATTTAATTGGGTTCTCTTTATCTACTTTTAGGACTTGATGATGCTTTAGGTCATATTTATGTAGAAATCTAGATCATTCTAAAGGGTTTCTAAAAACTTTCAAGCATCACTGTATATAAAAGCACAAAATCCTCTGTCCTGAAGACTTTCCTTTGGAGGAATTTTACAGATTTATCCAACTGTACTACAAAGTGCTAACACAGGAGACTCCTTCCTTAAATGTTAACAAACATCTAGGTCTCTCATATATGTATATTTTTATTTGTTAACTAACAACGTATTTTAAATTTAGTTTGTTATTAGTCTTAGATAAGTCTCTGTTAAATAGTTGCTGCTTTATAAGCAAGTTTATTAAAATATAAACCTCTGGTTTAAATTAGAGTCAGAACTACTGTTGGAGCTGATATTATAGAATATTAATCAACACCTTATTGCCATTTTTAAGAATTCAATAATGCAGTAGCATACTGTAAGCAACAGTAACTCAGTGGCAGGTCATGTGTTTAAATTCCTGCTGCCAAAGAGTGCTTAAAAGTGGCTAAATACTTTTAAATCAAGGCATTTATTTTGACACTTCTAAACTGGTGCTTTCCACAAGGTTGTTTCACTTCCCAGTTATAAAAAATGGTTATGCTTTTGTCATCATGATCTATGTTTGAAAACTGAAAACCAAAAATGCATGACAATGTTGATGTACTTTCTGGAAATTTCTTTTAAATTTCTATTTCCCATCTGGTTGAGCAATGTGTATTGTTAATAAAATTTATTATTATTATTATTATTATTATTATTATTATTATTATTATTATTATTAACAATGGATGTAGTGTAAATACTTTTTTTTTTAAATCCTATTCATTTAACTGAAAAAACCTTTTGTTTATGAGGCAAAATTAGATCATTTAATCATTCAAGAGAACTCCAAGTTTAATTTCTTTGAGATTTGTTAAAACCCCGAACAAAAAAATAGAGCCATGCTATGGAAAAAAAACAACATCTTAATTCAGGATTTAACATTATTGAAATAATTAATAATTTTATATATATCTGCATAAATATGACCTAAACGAAGATCAGATATTCACTCAAGTCCTACAAGAAAACCCAGTTAAACAAATGAGACAAAAATATTATACTTGGTCATTTATTTATTAAGGAAAATGATCCAATAATTTGTGAGTGGGACTGAACCTTTAGGATTATCAGTTAATTTGAAGGTGATATTAGAATCAGGTGTTTTCAATCAATTTGAATAACAATCAGGTGTGAGTGAGTGCCCTGTTTTATTTAAAGGACAGGGATCTATCAAAGTCTGATCTTCACAACACATGTTTGTGGAAATGTATCATTGCATGAACAAAGGAGATTTCTGAGGGCCTTAGAAAAAGAGTTGTTGATGCTCATCAGGCTGGAAAAGGTTCCAAAACCATCTCTAAAGAGTTTGGACTCCACCAATCCAAAGTCTGACAGACTGTGTACAAATGGAGAAAATTCAAGATCATTGTTACCTTTCCCATAAGCGGTTGACCAACTAAGATCACTCCAAAAGTTAGTAATAGTCTGTGATACCAAGGATACCAGGGTAACTTCTAAGCAACTAAAGTTCTCTCTCACATTCGCTAATGTTAATGTTTATGAATCCAGCATCAGGAGAACACTGAACAGCAATGGTGTGTATGGCAGGGTTGCAAGGAGAAAGCCACTGCTCTCCAAAGGAGCACTGATGCCCCTGATCATGTGGACAAGCAGGAAGGATATTGGAAAAATGTTTTGTGGATGAATGAGACCAAAATAGAACTTTTTGGTTTAAATTAAAAGTGTTATGTTTGGAGAAAGGAAAACATGGTATTCTGGCATAAGAACCTTATCCCACGTGTGAATGGTTAAAGAAGAATAAAGTTAATGTTTTAAAATGGCCAAGTCAAAGTCCTGTCCTTAATTCCATTGAAACATTGTGGACGGACGAGACGCAAGCAATTCATGTGAGGATACCTACCAATATCCCAGAATTGAAAATGTTCTGTACTGAGGAATAAGCTAAAATTCCTCCAAGTTGATGTGCAGGACTGATCAACAGTTAACGGACATGTTTAGTTGCAGATACTGCACCTGATTCCGAATGCAACAGTTCACATACTTTTGCAACTCACAGATATGTAATATTGGATCATTTTCCTCAATATATAAATGACCAAGTATAATATTCTTGTCTCATGTGTTTAATTGGCTTCTCTTCTAGGACTTCTAGGAGAGAGGAAAATCTGTCGTTGTTTTTGGTCATATAAATATATAGAAATATAGACAACTCTAAATGGTTCACAAACTTTCAATCACCACTGTATATGAAAGCAATACAGAAGAATACTAGCATTTAAACACTATTTTATCACAATATGTAGAGCTATAAAAGCACCGACACTTGACGATACCAAAACTGACAAAATCTACAGTTTAGATAAAACAGTTTAGATAAAACAGAAAAGCCAATTCGCTGAAATGATGTGGGATGTGAAAAATGTACATTTGTGATAACAGATAGCAACATTTATTTTCAGTTTGCGGTAACTTTTTCAAGATGACCTATAAAATTTTTGTGGCCCAATCCTCTCTGCATGAGAGGATTTTTGTGTTTGTCATGTTGGCACCTCTGTAATAGTCACAATCACAATATTCAGACAAGTATATCATAATATGAATATATTAACATTGCCAATATGTATCAGTGCAAAAATAATATCATATCATTAGATCACCCAGCTCTAGCTATATACCTAAACATCCACTTACAAATTCCTCAACAGACATACAATTGACCTCATGTTCTTGGAAAGAGGTTGCATCTGTTAACTACTAAATGAGTAATGAGGTAGAATGGAAATTATGTTGCAATATTATATAGTGTTTCTAAGAAACAAGCGCCAAATATTTGACGTAGATCTTAAGGATTTGTAATAGGATATGACATCATGCAGAGTGCTGCAGTAACATTTATGGTAAATGCTACTGTGGTTCAGGTTCAGGTTTTATTATTATTATTATTATTATTATTATTATTATTATTATTATCATCTTAGATATTTGAAGTTAACTGAGTTCCTGAACGTGCAAGAACTTCCAAGAAAACTTGGAACTGAGTTAATGGACAGTATGTCTTTAAAGGATTATGAAACAATGTTGTGAATACAGTATGTATCTGGAGCTTCAACCAGAATCTGCAATACTGGATCTGGATTAGTGTTCACTATAGAGGAAAGTGAGTTAAAAGGTTGTCATTCTTCTAATCTGATAACTCGTATATCTCCTCACTCTAAGATAATAATCAGCCTTTTAAACTTTATCTCTGAAATATGTGAGAAGTTCTGAGAGCTGAATTTAAGGTGTAAAAGTTGTAAAGATTCCTGGAAAGATGAAAAGTTGTGCTGTATTGAGGAGGTAACATTTCCACACCACCACAGGGCATCATAATCATTCACACCTCTGAGTATTTGAGAGTAGTCAATGCACCTTCCAATATGGTCTTTGGAGGTGGAATGAAACCAGATCTCTCGGTTTTATCTACTACCATGGTTCATCTGAAACCAGACTTTTGAACTGCTCATTGTGCCTAGTCACAACACACTATGGGAACAGAGCCATCTGCCATCTCCTGAGAATAGGGTGCACATTTTCCTATTGTCCCCTCCAAATTAATTTGTTCATCCTGGTCAAAATCATTGTGGATAGGGAGTCTATCCTTGGAACACCTGTTGTGAGGCAAGAATACACCCTGGATTGAATGCCAGTCCATTGCAAGACACCATGCACTTAGCAGGAAATCCACCTGGCATGTTGTTGGGAGGTGGGAGGAAAATGGAGCACCTGGAGGAACCCAATAAACACTTTTAGAACATGCAAAACTCCACACAGACAGTAACTCAATTTCAGGGTTAACTGGGAACCCTGGAGCTGTGAAGGGCAACACTACCTGCTGGACTGCCAAGGCATCCATGAGTCTTTTACTGTGTTCATAAATTGCAGAAGTTTAAAAGTAAGAGCACTCTCTACTCCAACAGATGCTCTTTTTTTTTTTTTAAGAAACAGTGGTTCTTTGGATAGTTAAATGTTCTAGTTTTCTATTGCACATCTATTGGAACCTTTTCCTAATGGAAAGCCCAGTGTGGTAGGATTGTACATATAAACTTCAGTGGTCTACCCAAATCTGAAAAACAATGTATGGTGTGATATGGAACCTTGTACTTCAGGCTCCCTGGATAATGGATGGATGGATGAATTTGATTAATGAATACATTGTAGAATATTATTATGTTTGGATCTAACAGATCAATCATGTGTTTTGTCAGAATCTGGTGTATTAAGTAGTAAGAGTATACTAAAGTAATATGCCTGTGCACAAGTACAGAAAGCTGTTTAGTATATGGCTGAAAGGGGCAGATTGATACTGTTTTTCAGTTATTCTAACAGTCATTTCACTCTGATGATTCATTAACACTCACTCATTCTTAACACCATATTACACATAAAGCAGTTTGCTTGGTAGTTAGTGACAGTACTAATGTACATACTATTTGCAATAGTATTTGTTTTGACATTACAGATATAAAAGGAAACAACAAGTGGTGTTTAGGTGAAGTAATGGGGTTTTTATTATTTGTATAACTTTCATTTTTCATGTTGATGGCATTCCTCTGGATCTCCGTCAAATCCAACCTTGCCTTCAGTGACTTTATAGAAGGGATGCACCGAATGTTCGGCAATGGAACATTTCACAACAAGTGAAGAGGCAGCATAACTTTGACCGAACAATGACGTGTTTGATGACGCGATCAAATAGCCTAGCAACCAGAGTGAGATATCATGACCTCCACTTCCAGCAGCACGCTAGAAGAGATAAGGGGGTGCGCGCATGCACGAGCTACCTGCACGAGTGGTCAGCGAGCGCATGCTCTTCGGATGTTGACAACCATGACATTGTTTACTGTGAACATGTGCTTTTGTTTTGTTTCTGTTAAGGAATATTCTGTCACATCACAATACATAAGGGAGTAGAGTAAGGAAGCAGGTAAAGATGTATTTATTTAAAGGCAGGCAGACAAATCCAAATCCAAGACAGGCAAAGGGTCAGGCGATTATCAAACAGGTATAAATGGGGCAAAGCAGGAATCAAAGTCGTGGTCACAGAAGACAGGGTCAAAACACAAAACAAGAAACATGAACTAGTACTATGGACTGGGAGCGGAAAAGCCAGCGGGGACTAAATGAACTAATCTATAGTTTAAAGTAACTAAATCTATCAAGGAACATAACATTAACAACATATCTAACTATTATATATCTACTATAATACTCTGCGAGGTGTACGTGAGTGGTATATATCCCCAATATAATCAGCTGTATATAACAGAATAGAAACATTTTTGCACTCTTGTCAATGCACTTTTTAATGTATTTTTAGTTGTAGGCTACAGGGTGTTATATTCTTTCAGCAGTCAGGTATAGGCCTAACATAGGCTATTCAAGAGGGGCTCAAAGATGACCACATTAAAATATTTTTATTTTACTAATTTATTTATTTAAAGTTATATTGTGCCTTGTTGGTAGCCTATGCTTGCTGGAATGAAAAAAAAAGTAAATAAATATTTTGAAATTGTAGTTTTCGGAATTGATTTTTTTTTCTTTGAAAAGCAAGACAAAATAGTAAAAAGCACATTTTGACTATTTAATTTATGCACTGGTGAAAATAGTTTTTTCATCATATTCGGCTTCGGCCTAGAATTTTCATTTTGACACATCCCTACTTTATACGTGATGTTCAGTGTCTGAGCAGACATTTTATAGAACCAAATTTTCATCCATCCATCCATCCATCTTCAACCGCTTATCCGTAATCGGGTCACGGGGGTAGCAGCTCCAGCAAGGGACCCCAAACTTCCCTTTCCTGAGCAACAAATTTTCAACAAAAAACAAAAGAAAAAACCAAAACGTATTTGACTAATAATTCAGAAGTTGCAACAAAATTGATATGAGACATGCAAACTGCGTAGTTACACAACCTCTCAAGCCAATTTTTTTTTTAACAAAACTACATGTTGAAATCTTCCGAAAAAGATATTGTTTTCGGAGCTGAGTTTAATATGTCAGTAGTCTTTGTTCAAGTTTTGTTTTTGTGAAAGATCACATCTTTCCGCCATCGCACCTGAAACCACAAAAGGCCGATTTCCCCCGCTGTGGTTTGCTGACCTTTTTAGCAGCAGAACAACAGGTGGGACCAGTGTGAAAAACAGCGCCCAAACACATACCTTATCAGCTGCATATTTAGTTTTGTGCTGGAACAATGGGGCTAATGTAGCTAGCATACGATGGAGTCTATTGACCACAAATTAACATCATGCAAACTGCATGCTGAGATGAGTCAAAATAATCATCTTAACATAATTTCATACATTTCCTGCATTACTACTCTCTAAAAAAGGGAAAAATATAGCTTACACTTATGCACATAAATTTTTCCTACTATTTTACCTAATTATATCCAAGCTTGCATTACATAGCCAGTGCATAGTTTAGTAGTAAATGGAAAATTCTGTGCAAATTTTAAACTTCTGCAATCTCCCAAAACTTATAAGATTTAACTTATTGTGATTAAATGTATGCATGTATAGTAAATTCCCATAGAATTTTGAACATTTACCATTCTAAACTCCATTGAAATGTAATTATTTTACATTGTTTTTTATATAATTAATATATATCTCATTATCAAGCTGCTTAACTTTTCAAGATATCTACTCAAGTTTAGGTCACAAAAGCATGCTTACCAAACAGGTTATGCTGATGATTACAGGTTCTTGCCATCAAACTCTGAGCAAATTTCTGTAGCAATAAGTCCTCCTAGCCATGCTTTGCTGTGACTTTAATTGTATAAAATATTTAGCTGAAAACCTGGAGACTCAATAGTATACAGAGTTTGAACCTAGCTACAACCCCATCAATCTATCTTACTAGCTATTTAGCAAGACAAATAATAATTGGTCAGTTGGATCAGGTGTGTTGGCAGTTAGGGTTACGTCAAACTATAAAGGTATGTAAATGAGACTCCAGGAAAGGAGTTTAGAGATCTGTTCTAAATAGCACACAGGATGTGACCAAGGATATGGATTGGGTCACAGGATTGTGCTTGTGTAGTGCCAAAAAACTCTGATTTGTTTCAGGATTGATTCATCTGATTCACTTAGATCTTCAGCCATAATGGAATTATAGTATTTCTCAATGAGTCATCCATAAATTCAATCATGAGAGACAGAGAAAAAACTAAAGTGTTGGTGGTTCTCCCGAAATGGAACTTTAAAAGCAAACTGAAAGTGTCTTGAGAAACAGGTTTGTGCTTAGAAGATGAACTTGTGTTGTGTAGTTTAAATTGTTGGGTGAGTTACATTTGGTTCAACTGATTCACTTAGCTGTAGAGCCTCACTGGAAATTACAGTGTCTATGAATGTGTCGTTCGTAATGGATTAATTGTTTATAATTCACCCATCACTAGAAACTACAGACAGAGAAAACATTAAACTGTTGGTGGTTCTTCAGAAGTGGATTGCTGGGAGCACCCAAACATCAAGACCGAAAAGTCATAACAAACTTTGTCAAATGAAACCTTCTTGATTGTGAAGCAATTCTGACTGACTTATTAGTGAACAAATCATTATCACTATTACTAACTGCATCTTGAATGCACTCTGTGAGCTTCTGTATCAGGAGCTTATTCTTGGAATAAGCAAATTAGAAAGCAGAACCACTTCATATGCCTTTCAGCACATATTAGATTCTAAGTATGGTGTTTTGCTGTTCTTTTTTTATGAATGTGTGTGAGAAAGAAACAGAGTGAGAAGCAGATCACTATGGGGAAAAAATTGTGCTGTGTAGTGTTAAGATTTTAGAAATGTTCAGAAATGCATCCAAGCCACACCTCTACTACATACCACAAAGAGAAACGTCTCTAGATAACCATGTGGGAGAGATATCTAGTAAGGAAATGAGAGAAGAGATATATAGAGATAAAGAGAATGAAAAATATAGGGAGAGAAGAGAGAGCTAAATGTCTAAAGTGAGAGAAATGTCTAGATTGCAATAAAGAGAGAAGATATAATAAAGGAATGTTAGTGAAATGTATTGGAAGAAGTTGAATCTGGGGATAGAGAGAAAGTCGTGACAAATGAAAGAGGAGTAAGGAAGCCCCCTGTCATTTCCTCTCCAGGTAGGTTCACTTTCTGTAAGCTACACTTACTGAAAATGGTGTTTGTGGTTGACTGGGACACCACCGTGTCTGTGTGTGCGTGCGCGTGTGTAAAACAGAGAGAGAGGTTACCTCAACATGACACCATGTGCGATGAAGCCATCAGTATAAAGACTTTTAATGCATAAAAAATCGGAAAATCATCCATTAAAATAATCACCGAGATATGAGTATCAACAAAACATTCAACTATTCCTGAAAGGTGAGTTGCGATATTTATTTAAATACTGTTTATGTCAGTGTGTCACTATGTATATAATTAGGGACACACTAATCATTCTCTTAGCATTCGAGTTGGACTGGTCTGAAATGTTGGGTTGGTATCAGAACTGGACTGAATTTGTCATGTCTGAGCTATTTTAGACACGTTATAGTCATGTTTTCTTTCTTTAAAATTGACTTCATGTTATCTTGCCTCAAGTATGAAAGCATGTCAAGATTTGGCATCGGGTGATATTCAGAACTTTAATATCAGTACATAATCCAGAATGTTGAATTGGATGAGCGCATCACTAATGTACAGCTGTTTGTGTTCATTATTTATTTATTATTGATCTATTCATTCATTCATTCATTCATTCATTCATTTATGTATTTATATGATGATTATTGCAAAATGCCATAAAATGCAGCATCCTCATCACAACCCATTTTAAACCGCTTTTACTTGGTGTACATGGGGTCACTGCAGTCTTAATGTAATCTGTGTCTCAAGTTCCAATAGTTTAACATTAAACATGGATATCTGAATGTTATGATACAGCAACTGGTTATAAAAACTTGTAAAACAGTCAGTACCATAAGACGATGTTCAGGCTACCATTGTGTGGAAACACAAACTTAATCAAAAGTGTACTTGGCTGTGAGAAAGTGACACAGACAGAGAAAGATATGGCATGACATTTAAACCTCACTCCTACTTAGTTGGTGGGCGGATACATTTTTTTCTCTCCCTCTTTCTGGTTTATTTTTGCTCCTTGTGGTTCAGACAATTTTCCACTCAAATAATAATAATAATAATACAAGCGTTGCTAAAAGAAACAAAATCTGTTTGAAATTGTTTTTCAAATTGTTTGACATGGAAGGCATCCGTATTACAAGAATGGCACAAAATGTAAAAAAACCGCATTATAGACAATGAGTGTTTATGTAAGTAATTACTAACTTATTAAGTAATAATAAGTGAAAAGTGATTGGACATAATACTGTCAATAAAGCATTGGTTTAAATAATATTGGTTGTCCGTTATCGTAAAAGCTTATAGACATTATATAATGTACCATCATGTAGGGGGTGGTTTAAACTCCAAGACAGACTGCATGATAAACAACAGTTTATCCAGCATCAATTTTCTTAAAAACACATCTCAATCTCTTTTGTCTTGGTCACACTGAGCGGTAATTTGTTCCTTCTGTACCAATTACAAAAAGCTGTTGATCACAGCTCTGTACCTCAGGTATAAACTTATACCTGAACCAAGTAGGGCCTGTATGCCAGGTAATCAGTAATCTAGGAGATTAAGCGTCCAACTGCATTCTCCTAAACTTCTGTCTAATACATATTACATAAAAAAGCATAAAAATCTCATCCATGCTCCTTTCTCTTTTCTGGCTTAGGTTACTTCCAGAATACAGAATGAAGACAAAGAAATTGATAGGCCAGATTCTGATACTGTTGATGATGTCCCCCATCTCTTCAAGCAAGGAAAATAACAGTAAGAAATGCTGAATTAATCATCATAGCAGTCATTATTATCATTATTACTATTTGAGGGACATTTTGGCAAAAAGTTGTGACAGCACAGAGTGTTTCTCAGCCTGCACTCTTGTGTTGTGATGTGTTTTTTCTTTGCTTCCTGGTCGTCTATCCACCCCATTCTGTCACTTCCCTCTGGTGTTCGTCTGTTCTCTGTTTAGATATTGATGTACACGTTTCATGTTTTCATTTTTGTATTATGGATTTCTGATATCATCTGCATGTATATTGACCCTAGTATCAAACCATGATGAGGAAACCCCTCAATAAACAACACGCTGAGTTTATGCGCCTGTATCATACCTGAACATATAGCACATTACAACTGATAAGAAAAAGGGCTTTTAGCCCTTATTGCCACCCCAGCGTTAAGAAACATTTAAGCATGTGAAAATGCTTCTACTTTACTTTGCAATCTTGCATTTGGTAAAAACAATCAGTCTGTCTAAAGATGTCTAAAACCGTGCTAGCTCACACAATGAATATCACAACAAATGAATTGCTCACACAATGAGTGTCCTGCTTTGATAAAGTTCTTGGATAGCCACAGTGAACTGGACAGTTCACTAATCAGTTCAGTTTGTAATCAGATGTTGGTTTGTAAGCCGTCTATGATACTCCTGTACCTGTACAAAAGTCTGAATGGATTTTTTACACACAACTGTATCCCTTTTCATACATGCAAAAGATGAACATATTTCAGTTCAGGAAAATCTGTAGTTTGTAGATCCATATACAGTATAATAGAATCTTTCTTAAAATTTCTGTATATGAATGGTTTTTTTCCACGTTACGTCACATACTAGTTTATATCAGGAGCAGTATTGTATGATATCACAATAAGGTATATTGTGTGTTTTTGTTTGTGTGTGTGTGTGTGTGTGTGTGTGTGTGTGTGTGTGTGTGTGTGAGAGAGACAGAGAGAGAGACTGCTCAAAGTGTGTGTGTGTGTGTGAGAGACAGACTG
>JAOUWY010000022.1:4794680-4811378 GCA_025728095.1 Prietella phreatophila | reverse complement strand
CTCATTGACAAGTTGAACACTGAGCTAGCGCATGAGAGTTACTCTCTCTCTAGCACTCATTTTCTCTCAGCCTCTTGCTTTTTTGCTTTTCTCCCTTTTTTCTATTTATTCCTTTAGACTTTACACTATATTTACTTTTCATTCATTCTTTTCTAGTTTTCTTTATTCACTCTCTTTCTTACCTTCTCCTGTTTTTCTCTTTCCTCTCATTGTATAAAGTTTCTGTATTTCTTTCTACCTTTACATTTTTTCCTTTTATTATTTCTCTTTCTATTTTCCTTTCTTTATTCCTTTCTGTTTCATTCTCTTTCTTTCTTTGTAATCTTTCCTTTTCTCTTCCTTTCATTCCTTTTATATATTTCTTTTTTCCTGTCTTTCTTTCTGTATCTCTCTTCCCCTTCTTTATTCCTTTGTTTCCTTTTCTTTTTTCATTCTTGATTTTTTTCTTTCTTTTTTCTGTTTCTTTTTCTCTTCCCTTCCTTCCCTTTATATATTTATATCTACCTGTAATTCTTCCTTTGTTTTCATTTCCTTCCTTTCTTGTCCTTCTTTCCTTCCTTTCTTACTTAATTTCTTTCTTTCTCTCCCTCTCTCCCTGTACCCCTGCTGTCCCCACCATCTCTGCAGGTGTGTGGTGGAATGTGGGAGTATTACTTGATTGGCTTTAGGGTAGAATGCAGTGGTGTGATTGGCAGAAATCGCTTGTTTTTTTTTTTGGTTTGTTCGTTTTTTGTTTTTGTATTCAGTTTGGGGTGCATGCTGTCTGTATGCGTGTCTGTCTTTCTGTCTGTCTGTCTGTCTGTGTGGTTGTGGTGCCACGAGTGTGAATGAACGTTTCCCTTAATCTCACTGTTTCTGACTGTCTGTGTGTACTGGCACCAGTCAAATGACTTGCTCACCCTTTGTTGTGTGGAGCGTGCATTGGGGGTTTGGGGAGGGTGAGATATGGCACTCAGGCTGCACACATAATTCCAACTGATTTCAGTTTGTGTCTTCCTCATCGACAAAAAGTCAACATGGCGTTTCTGTTTTGTTTGGTTTTTTTGGCATGACGTAATCAATCGAGTTTTGAGGTAATCCCATGGCCGTGATTTGCCAGTGAGGAAGAGACACACTCACAGCTAAAACATCAAAATTCAGCTCCGTTCTTAGAATGTGGTTTGCATCTGATCATTAATAGCAGTTTGCTTGTTATTTGATATCGTATCATGCCTAACGCCTAATACGTGTTCCTTCTACCATGCTACACTGTTTAAGCTACTGTGGGTGCTACCTGGCGTTTATCTCATCTATATAATATTCTTCTCTCTCTCTTTCTCTCTGACTCTTTCTGTGTTTAGGGTGGTTATGCGGCGTATCGCTACGCCCAGCCCACCGCCGTAGCAGGTCCGACAGCAGCAGCAGCGGCATCCTCCGCAGCAGCCTATAGTGACAGGTTAGCTGTTCTGAACGTATTAGCAAGTGCTGGCCCTAGACCCTTCGTTTGTAACACAGTTGGCATCCATTATACTGAGATTCTAGTTCTAGTCTAATATAATTATATTTTTTGTATTTCAGTTATGGTCGCGTGTATGCGGCGGATCCCTACGCTACTGCGCTAGCAGCCCCCGCGGCTGCAGCATATGGAGTGGGCGCAATGGTATGGCTAGCTCTTCGTTGGCATCAGCAATGTTCTGATAAGATCTATGATTGCTGGATTTGCTTTGCCACAGATTTTGACAAATATACATCGAGGCCTTGCCTCATCAATCAGGCAATCACTTTAGACTGATCTACTATCACATCGGGAGTACAGTGTGATGTGATGAAGCATTACAGAGATAACCATATTGTTGAAATGCATTCATATTCATAGGAAAAGCGAAGTCCTATAAATATTTGAAAGTTTGTACACATTTTGTATCGGAACTCTGTTGTTTGTTTTTTATAAACACATTAGAGAACGCTACTTTAAGTAAACACGCAAAAAGTTCAGTTGTCTTCCCCAATTGAATTTTGTATGATTGACAGTTGCGCAAGTTTTTTGAACTCTTGATATAAACTGACACCTATGAGGCCCCGCCCCCTTCCTTCTGTCTAATAGAAGTGCTTTATTTGCATTAACGCCATGTCGTAATTGTGAGATTCTGACTTCGTAGGACTTCATAATTACAACTTTTTCACAACTCGCAGTTAGAATTTTTGGAGAGCTCCAACTTGCACCACGGGGCTGCTGCGATATCATGCGGAAATACTCAAAACGCCGGCGGCTTCAGTTGTAAAACATAGATATGAAGTTATCTCATAATACTTCGTCTTAATCTTAATAACGCAAGATTCATCTGAAAATAAACTACATACTATACATGGATTCATTTAATTCCATGAACAGCTTCGAGTAGAACGTCCCGGTTGTAATTACGGTAATTGTGACATGGCGTGAATGCAGCCTTTCTCGCCTCACTTGAAACTCAAGGGAAATAGCAAAAGTTTTGCGTGATGAATACAAAATAGTCTGTAATGATACTATGCTTGTACAATGGCCACTATACAAAAATTATTACCCAAAAAGTAGAGATAGATAGATGGATAGATAGATACTTTATTGATCCCCAAGGGGAAATTCAAGTCACAATATCTCGAGGAAAAGGTCCTACAAGAATACCACGAGAGAATAGTGCAATTCAGAGCAAGGAAAAATAAAGAAATACTTTACAAATTAAACAAAAAAACCAACATTTTCTGCGTGCTGCCTCGAAGGCCCAAGCTTCAACCCCCAAGTTACCATAAAGGTAGCCCTTTATTTATAAAACTGCCGTTTGTACTAGGGCTGGGTTATGCGACAAAAATATTACTGTATATCACGATACTTGGAGGACATTTGTAGGATACACAATGTTTATCACGATATAGAAGTTGGCTAACAAACCTGTCTGCAAAACAGTAGTAAAATAAACAGCAAAAAAACTGGCTAAACCGACTTTGACGATACTCATCTTTAAGGCCTACAAAGAAGATTACAAAGAATTTCTTTTCAAAAATTACGTCAACTCGTACCATTTCATTTGTAATTATTAAAAACATTTTAAAAAACACATCACCATACCAATGATATCTCAGAACAGTGCATCATTTATCACAATATTCGATAGTATATCGATATATCGCCCAGCCCTATATTCTACATCTTTTGATATCTGGTCCTTATGAAATGAAAGTTACATGATTTTACACCGTGACGTGCTTTTTCCCGTTCATACCACTGACTGGGGGGGGAGTATTTTATATGCTTCTGTAACAGCCACATTGTTCTAACCTGTTTTATTTTGTGTTCCCCACCCCACCCCTCCACAGGCCACCCTTTACAGGGGCGGATACAGCAGGTTTTCTCCCTACTAATCTCCCGAACCTCTCAGCTCCACCGCCTCGCCCAAACTTTTACCAACAGCCAGTCTCTTAAGAGCCTGTTTTTTTTTGTTTTTTTTTTTTGTCTGGACAAAAATGAAAACGCACCGCTTAAGAATAAATACTTGAGAAAGGAAAGTACATCACTACAAGTGGGTTTTTAAAAAAAAAAAAAAAAGAAAAGAAAAAATTTGAGAATAAAATCAAATTACATACCTAAAAGTAACTTTACTAGACGAGCGAGACGCTGACCGAAGAATTGCACGGCTGAAAAAAATAAAAATGTATTCTTTCCTATTCTTTGGCACGTTTCTCTGCACATATGCATGCAGTAATGGCTCTAGAGGAACGGTTCTAGCAGCCAACGAACTCCACGTGCACAGAGAGTCCGGACTACAACGGACAAAGTTTGTACATCGCTGTTCAGAGTATCACACTACACTATACCTAGCCCTATCGAAGAATCCTGCCCACACCGCCGCGTTTGACCATAAGAGGACACGGGCCACACGAGCCACCAACAAGTAGATCCCGCACGTTCTTTAGTAGAGGACCCGAGAAAACACGACTCGAAAGGAACATGACTGTTTGAAGAGGTGTGTGGGTTTTTTTTTTCTGTTTTCTTTTTCTTTCTTTCTTTTTTTATCTCACGAGGAAAGAAAGGACTGGGATGTAAAACGAAACTGACAGCTGTTACGGACCGGCGTGATTTTCGCACGCATGTGGGACGATGTGTCATAAATATAACCTACAGAAAACCTTGCTTAGAATACATTTTTTGTTTGTTTGTTCGTTTGTGTTAAAATGACCTCCTGCTTTCGGGGTCTTTTTGAAAAGACGTACCTTTACAGTTAAATAGTAACAATATGCAAATAAACTAGACTAGAACAAAAATGTTACCAAACTTCATCATTATTATTATTATTATTATTATTATTAGACCATTTCTTTAACATGCCGTCCCTGTGACCTCTTGGCTCCTATTTAAACATGGAGGTTAAATCATAAAATTTATCAAAATGTAACACTATATGTAACATGGTTAAGTTTAGCTGGGGGGAGGAGGTGGGGACAATGCACACTAAGAATTTTTATACAATTAGTTAAGGCCCTCATTGGATTTTGGGACCTTTTTACAAGAATCGTGCTGTCAAATATGCAACTTGCCTCATTTCACAACGGTGTGCAGCAAGTGAAAACTTTGGATTGTTTTTAGAAAAAAAGAAAAGAAAAAACTAAGCTACATAGTATTTTTTTTTTTCCTTGCTTCTCTACATGTATTTACTCTTATCTTCTGAATATTGATATTATGTCTTATGAATTTTGGTTCCAAAGATTTTGTGAAGCACATTTTGTTTTGGGTTTTTTTTGTGCTTATATGTATGAGCCTATGGTAATTTCTGTTGCTTGCCTTGTTTTATTTTTGTATCACTAGATTTTACTGTTTGATTTTGAAGTGACTTAAAAGAAAAAAGCGGTTTGAAATGAAATGGATTTTGCAGTGTCTGCTGTGCCATCAACATCCAGTTTCCAGCATAATTTATTAACAAATCTATCAGTCGAATATAAGCAGGTTATTCTGTGGTCAGGATTTATCCGTGTACGTGCTTCGTTCGAGTCGTGTATCAGTGCTTCCGTGACGGAATGTTGGAAAAGCATGAAACCTGAGCTCCTGGGTATTTAACTGTGTTTGGATTCACCCATTTAAAACTGATTTCAGCTGTGTTGCTTATCAACAGTCAACACTTATACTGTAAGTAAATATAGAACACATTTCATACTTAAGCTTTTTAGTTGAACCCCACATGTTTTTATTTTTATTTTTTATTGTTGATGTTTTTGGTTAGGTTTTTTTTTTTTTTTTTTTGTGTGATGTAGGGGTTGAATTATATTCCACAGTTCCGAGTCCTGGAAGTGGAACGTGTATTAATTTTTAAGGAATTTCCCCGCCTCTCTGAAAGCTCATTGAGATGGAAGGGTGTAAACTTTTTTGCTGTCCATTAGGTACTTTGCAGCCTATGCACTACATTTCTCAGTGTTATCAAGAAAATTAGGACATCATTTAACTGCGATCATCTTCCCCCTTTGCCTTGACTCTTCCAAGTTCTGTGTTGGATAAATAAGGATGGATTTGTCCATTGTTTGCAGCTTTCCTATGTGTATAGTGGCTAAAATACTACTGCTAAAACAGTAGTCTAGAGCCAGACAGGACTAGACTCATCTCAGTCTGGTGATATTTATTAATGAATTCCACCCCGCGGATCAAAACGGGATTGGAATTTACGGCTCTGATTGAAAATTCCTCCAAGAAAACAAAACAAAAAAAAAAAGAAGCAAAAACGGCAAATGGGCGTGTGAGTCTAGATTTGTTGGATCATCTTATAGAGCACAGGTTTCCAGTAACGTCCAGCTGTACAGTCAGGATGGGAAAGAAACAAGCTGCCTCCTTCAGCAGCGTCCCAATCCTATCCTATAATCTCCTTTCCATCTTTGCACATTATTATATAATACATGTTGTGCATATTATCCTTTAGTTTACAATGTGAGTGTGTTTTGGTTTTGAACTCTTCCTCTCTGCATACTCGGATGCCATTTGTGATGTAATTTGTATCTGAATGTCCATATAAACTGTTTTTTTAAATATATGCACAAACGAGTTTTGGGGTTTTTTTTGTCTTTGGGAGAGCAAAGTCATCAAGATGTGTGAGTTTTATTTCAGCTACAAGTATTAAAGGCTGACGAGTTTATTTTATTATTTTTTTAAGATTAAATAATTTTAGGTGATTTTATTTCAGTGTACAGAAAAAAAGGAGGTCCGATTTGCACCAGGGTTGATTTTGGTTTTGACTTCTAGTTTGGATTTAGTTGTAGTCTTTGGCTGGACGTGTATAATAGTGTGAAGTCTGGAGAAACTGGTCAAAAGTCATGGTGCATGAATTATGAAAAATAGGCTTTTTCTGCCCATAGTATAGTTCCACACATCTACTTTAAGAATATTCCATCAAAATAGTGTTGAAATATTTTAGCTATTTTTTAGTCTTGTCTAGGCCTGATAAAACGTCGGGTAAGAATCCGTTTTTACTAAATTCAGTGCTGCAAACGGTTCATCTGCCTGAAGATCTCTAAAACCTTGTTGGCCAAGTGTGATTTCCTCACACAGACTTTCAAATTCTAGAACTTGTGGTTGAGCTACATGCAAAAGAGAAGCATGTTTCTGTTTAGGAGAGTCTGTAGTTTTCATATATATATATATTTAATATTAATTAATAGAAAGTTTCAAAAGTTGATATATGAAGGGTTTTCCAGGGGTGCACATGTATATTTTACACATCATATTTTTCTTGTTTAGTCCACTAAAACAGTTTGAGTCCATTTATAAAGAGATGGGGTATAACCCCGGTGTCCTGGCGAAATGCCCCCAGTTGGCCCTTATCTCGCAAACTTTCTAAGGTTAAATCAATCTTACGATGGAACACAAGATTGTTTTGTAAAAGCCCATTTCCACTGTGGTCACTCTTTGGTGGTCTACTCTTTGAACAGGCTGAAACAATTCAGTCAATAAGTTAATAAGACAGCCGTGTGCACATTTAGTTACATTTGATTAAAGTATGTTCACTGATTTGGATGAAGTTCCAGCTGGCTAATACTGTGTTATTCTAACAAGACCAAAGCAGTGTTTCTTCGGGAATAAAACATAATGGATAACATCAGTGTGGTCAGCGAGGTTGTTTATTCTCTCAAGCATTGAGTAAGAAGGCAGTAGTTTCCTCTCAGGTCTTGCGACATGCTCTGGAGCACAGAGTGAATTGTTTCGTGTTTTTTAATACCTTTGTATAAGTGAACATCTCTCCACTAGTTCTGAGTGTTTTTCTTTTTTTTTTTATTATAAGGAAATTAGATTTTGACACATCTACTGCAGAAGGTTGAATTGCACATGAGTTTTTGTCATGAAAGTTAAAAATAAATAAATAAAATCTGTATCAACAAAATTAAGCCAGTACATTCAAGAAATTCAGACTTGACAGTCTCATTGGAACACAACAACAGTATGGGGGAGTAGAATTGCATCATAAAATTTAAGAACCAATCATATTTCAGTATGCACATTTAGGCTGTGCAGCATGGAATGCGTCCCAGAATGTGAGATGATGCCTCCTTGATTCCTCTATCTTACATCCTTCAGTGCATGGTCTGGAAATCAGATGAAGTGTGCCATCTTTTTAGATGTACCAATTCTTAAAATAGCCTCAAAGGAATCGAGGGATACGGCAAAGCTTCTAGATCAATTCAATGATGTTAAATGTGGGGATGGGGGCACTTTTATTTATTTCGACTGTCCAGGTTAGTGAGATGTACGACCATGAACTACTCAACAATAAGAACATGTCAAAAAAGAAGGGTCCAAAATGAAGACATACAAAACTGAAAACTACAAAATTCCATATTTAGCCAGATCGCATAGTTCCATGTCGCCGTAAGCCTCCCACGGACAAATCACAGTGAAGTCTGCGGAAGAGAGAAACAGTCCGAAATGAAATGCGTACAGTATGCTATATCGCCAGACACCTGACCTTCATGCCCATATGTGGGTCTTCTTCAAAGATGGAAGCACATAATTGTATAGGATTTCTTTATATGTTACAGTAGTAACACTTCCCTTCTCTGGAATTAAGGCCTAACCCAAACCTGTTCCAGCATGACCAATAGCGTAAAAGAACTTGAGAGCCCTGACCTCAACCCCACTGAACACCTTTGGGATGAATTGTTGCAACAGTTCATGTGAGCTCCAGACCTTCTCACCCAGTGCCTGACCTCACTAATGTGAAACAAATCTGGGACAAAGCGTTCCAAGAACAGTGGAGGTTATTATTACAGCAAAGGGGAGGACACGATCTAGAATGGGTTGGTCAGGTGTCCACAAACCTTTGGTCAGATGGAGATTACTATTACTACTGCGCACAGAATTCCTTTCAACTTTGCATCATCAACTTTGCAAAGATCCTGAATTTGAGAGATGAATAAAAAAGTGGTGGTTTTACAGCACAGAGGAAGGCAGTTTGATATATGTGGTGTGTTTGTTTACCTGTGCTGAGATCCTCCATTCCAGGGATGTCCTCTCCAAAACCCTTCTGGCCTGGTCTTGGTGCTTTGCTCTTGAAAGTCCGGACTATCCTCTGCTTGAACCTGGGGGTCCCTTCTTGTCTGTGGGTGCTGGGGCATCCATTGCATTAATTTCCTAAATATGAGAAATCACTGTCTTGGCAACAAATTTTGCTTTACACTGTCTCTCATTCACACTCACACACCAGTGGTAGCAGAGCCGCCATGCAAGGCGCTAACTTGCCATCGGGAGCAACTTGGGGTTCAGTGTCTTGCCCAAGGACACTTCGGCATGTGGAGTCACCCAGGCCAGGAATCGAACCGCCAACCTTACACTCTACCACCTGCGCCACAGCCACCGTTAAACGTTCAACGTTAAATGTTCTCTAAGGATCAGAAGGTAGTGATTTATCGAATCCCAGTTCGGGAAGTGCACCACATTCGGCCCTTGATCAAGTTACTCATCCTCAGATATATGCATGAATATTGATTTGATTCTGCGTCGTTCGTAATTGGGTATTTGTAATGCTTTTGGTAAGGAGTCTGGCAGGATGAAAGGTTAACATGTGCTTTGTCTGAGACGCACGCAGAAATCCACTGCCTGTCTTCCAGCGTTTCCTCATTCAACATCGTCTATTAAGTGCCATTTTTGTTCAACTGGCTCATCTTTCATCTTGTCCTTTTAATGTTTTAAGCTCTCTTTCACTAATTCATTTCTTTCACACCACTTTATCAAGTCACTTACTGCTCCTGACAGTGCAATCATTCAACTGACTCCAACTGTTGCTGCAATTCCAAATGAGCCTGGCTATTTTTAAAGACTAGGCTATTTATAGTATGTTTACATAACCCCTGACCTCAATGAGCTAATGTAGGCCACTTGAACTGAGCTCTGAAATTTGTATTCTGTGCACGGGATTTCAGAATAGATGACTTTGCTTGCTTCCAGGGGAAGTGACAATTCAGCAATATGACACTGTTATCCGAGTTCCTATCTATCAAACTATAACTGTATGCTGATTCTCAACACAAAGCATGTTGGGTAATGGTTAGCTTAGGAGTTAAGGTGTGAAGCTTGTGAAAGGTTCTGAGTCAGGTCTCCCTTCTGACCCTTAACCGTCAGCTGCTTGGCTTGCCTGCTTTTTCATTTGAAAGTTGATTTAATGAGAAGCGCTGCTGAATAAATGAAATTTAAATGCAATTAAAATCAAGTGCAAAGGTTTACACACCCTTAGGACAAAATGAAGTTGGATTTTTAACTCGAGTGCATTTAGTGTGGTGTTTTACAGATGTTCTTTTATAACCATAAGTACCAAAAAAGGGTCGATTTAAAGTATGCCAGGATATTAGTAATGGACAAAACAAAGCTCATTGGTCCTGAGCCCGGGTTACTGTCTGTGTGGAGTTGTGATGCGTTATATCCCTGTATTTGTATGGGTTTTCCTCAGGGTTCTCTGGTTTCCTCCCACCTCAAAAACATTCAGGTAGGTGGATTGGCTACAAATGTTCTTAAATTACACGACATAACATTTTTTGTTGATTTTCCTTTATAAATTCGATTCATATTGTGTTGTATCCATATTGCTTGAACATTTTGAAAAAAACATTTTTTTCCAGAAAATAGTCGAAATATAGTCAGATTTACCTAGCATTTTCAATTATAAGATTACAGTTAAGCAAATATAAGATTATTAAACCTATTTCTAGATATTTACTCATTTACATTTCATTGTGCTAATGGCAGATCATTTTGATTCTTTTCAAGAAAAAAATGCTTAATTTAGCTAAACTGTTTGAAAGTAGACCAAGCTTGTCAAATGTCTAGAAATGCACTCTGTCCACTTTGTTAGGAACACCTGCACCGTCATTGCAGTTATCCAATCAGCCAGTCATGTAGCAGCAGCACAATGCATAAAATCAAGCAGATACAGGTCAAGAGCTTCAGTTAATGTTCGCATCAAACCTCAGAATAGGGAAAAATGGCATTGACTTTAGCTGTAGCATGGTTGTTGGTTCCAGATGGGCTGGTTTTGTGCATTGTGTCAGTCTTTCTCTCGCTCTCTTTTTCTCTCCAGCCTCTTAGCTGTGTTCATCAGCCAGATAAAATAATCATATGCCAGGGCCGTATCTCCCTGGAGTTCTCAACTGGTTTCTCACTGAAGCTAAGCAGGGCTACTACCTGGATGAGAGCTCTCCTGGGGAAAACAAGGTTTATGCTGGAAGAGGCCAAAAGGGGGTGCTCACCCTGTGGTCTGTGTGGGTCCTAATTCCCTTGTGTACTGCAGTGACGTGGACACTATACTGTAAAAACAGACCGTCCTTCGAATGAGACATTAAACCGAGATCATGACTCTCTGTGGTCATTAACAATCCAAGGACACTTCTCATAAAGTATAAAGCTATAACTCTGGTGTCCTGGCAAAATTCCCCCATTGGCCCTTATCTAACACGGCCCCATAATAATTGCATCACTACATTGCTACACCCCGCTCCTCTCCACTAATAGCTGGTGTGTGGTGAGCGTTCTGGAGCGCTATGGCTGCCTTTGTCTCATCCAGGTGGATGCTACACACTGGTGGTGGCTGTGGAGATTCCCATCCCCCAATACGATGTAAAGCGCTATATACATCTAAGGAATTATGATTATCTCATGAACAAACCCTACCTCTTTTTCAATACCATTGCTGTGCACTAGCTATGGGCTCGCCTCGGATAGAAAGCCTGGATGCTTACCTCAGTGTTTCACAGCAGTCAGCCTTTCAGAGGATTTTATTCTTGCTCAGAGAGCACGTACAGACATGTAAAACAAAGGTGAGCTTGAATCCTCAGCTTGTTTTTTTCCCCCTTCTTCTTCTTCTGCAGTCTCGTTTCTACTTTTCTTCTGGCATCCATCGTCCTCTTTTATACTCATTTCTCTAATCCCCTGCAGCCACCCACCCACTTCTCAGAACTCTTCCAGAAGTTTTCTGATCTCTTTCATTACCTGCCTGCACACACACACACACACACACACACACACACACCACATATTCCCTCCTTCAAAGAGAATGGGCAAAGGGATGAAAAGATTGAGGTGTATTTTAAGCAGAGCTTACGGGAGAGAAAGGGCATCCGAGCTTTCACGGGACTGAGTACACACCGGGCCTGATGTGAGCTTAGCGCATCAACAGTGGTTAAGTAGCCAAAAGCTTCTCATGACTCATGGTTTAATGGAAGCCACTGATCTAATTATGGGTGTAGTGATGTAACGATCTCACTATACATCTTTTTAGAGGCATCTCTTAGAAACATATGGATACATAGTACCTTATATAGTATAAAATTATTATTTAGAATTTTTCTTGAGCCTTCTTTAAGGGAATACTATACATAAAGTGTTCCCTTTCCACAGACATGTTGGAGCTGGTGCTACCACATGAAACCAGGAGATGTTTTTAAGTACCGGTTCAGGTTTCCATCCAGTTTCTGTCAGTTGGATTCAAGTGATTGCATAATCAAATGTCATTCCATGTCAAACTCATTTGTCATTTAAAGAGCATGTTTTAAAGCGTGTCAACTAATTCTAAGATTAGTTAGAAGCGTAGTTGGTATATGGAGTCACACAACAATGCAAAAAAAAATAAAAAATTAAGATTCTGAAATATTTTAATCATTATATTTCATGGTATTTCAAATGTAGTGTTAGAAAGCGAGGACAGGTAACAAATACTATTTTTTCAGTGTTCTAGGTAGTGTTTGATTAATGTTGGAAATGATGCACTATATAAATGGTTTCAATTTTGAATGTGCAGGTAGATTAATGTGCAGGACACTGTTTAATAATAAAATGTATTTTACAGTTCATTTTCATGCATACTTATACATATAATGTCTTGGGGACTGAAATGGCACCCAATCGGTGGAATGGCTCTTCCCAATAAGGTATAATGTAGACTCCTAAAACAATAGGTTTCCCTTTCAGAAAATGGAAATGTTCCAAATAGAACCTCATTAGAAACCTAGAACCATTAGTCATCCAATGATCTCATCTTATTTTAATGCCTGTCATGACCACAACCTTGACTTGCTCATGTAGCACCTGATTTCAATGGTGTTTGGGTTCCAAACCAAGATTTCCAGAATCTGTACCAACAGTGCCTTCACCTTACAAACAAGTGTATGGTGTACACTGCACTCGTTACATTGAAAAAGTTCCAACTAGTACCCAATGGGGCTCTTTGATTTCCATGTCAAACATAGTGTTATACTTCCACATAGAAACCCTTTAGGAAGCGAATGTACCACAGTCGTCCAAAGAAACTCACTATGTGAATATTGAACGCATGTTTGCAAATACAGATTACACTCAACTAAATGGAACTATCAAAACCTGGGCAGGAGTTCTGCATGGCTTCTGTGTTAGTTTTACACTAGCTAGCCATTCAGTGTGGAAACTGTCACCAGTGGAGAAGTTGAGTAGGAAAAAACTGAAGGCATGGCCTTTCTCCCAAACTTCAGTTATTTTATAACCCTGTTTTAAATTGAGTCTGGATTGTGAGTAGATTTGGTAGATAGGAGGGGATTGGATTCTACACACCCCACATCACTTGATAATGTGGAAAAATATTCATTCAAGGCCAGCTTAAAATGAGGACATCTCAGGGGCAAATCAGCCTCGAAATTGTTCGAATTACTGAAAGATTTTTGTGTAAAATCAACTTCAGGATGTTTTGGTGATAAACGATTCAGTATTGCAGTGACCTGTATGGGTAATAAATTACTCTGGTGCTAGATTTCCACCTGTGAGGTCATGATGCTCTCAGACCAGATGAGTTTTAGCTCTGACACAGCTTTAAAAAAAAACACGTGGTTTATTTGCCAAGTAGCTCTGTTCTTGGGTATCTGACACCAAATCCTTTATTATCTTGCTGGCCTTATGTTTTTACTTCAGTGCTTACATACGGTTGATTTAAACGCATGACTAAATGTTCTTAAACAGTCTTTAAGTTGAAATCAGGTTGTCACAGGAGTTCCCATCAGCCTTTGTCGTTGTTGTGGTTTACCCACACTCATGTCCTTACATAATTATCATAATCTTCACTGGAAAGATTTGCCAGCTAAATGTGGCTTGTGTTGTGCTTTTTGCTCTATATTTATACCTCAGTGCAGTCCAAGTGCACTGCACCCTTAATTAACCTGAAGTTCTAGACACACTTAGAATGAAAACACGCTCTCAGCATGGTAGGAGTGTGTCTGTTGATGGGATAATATGGGGTAACTGCTGTATATAAGGGGCAGCACAGTGAAACAGATAGACAAGTCAAATCACGTGAAGGTTATTTATAAAAACCAAAATCACAAGCATGTCTAAGTGGGGTTTAGAGACTCTAAACAATCAAGAACCTCTCAGCGTCTCAACCTTAAGTCTCTACAAAGATAAGAAATGAAAAAGCAAATTTACCCTGAGAAGGGCATTTTAACAACAGCCCCTCCTCTCTCTATTTGGGAATGAACTAAGCCAGGTCAATTTTTTTTTACTGCCAAAGCGTGTTGTTATAAGGAAATAATCTCATGACACACCATTAACACTAATGACTATACAGGACATATTAAACATCGTCCTACAGTATATTTCCCATGTGTAACATAATTTTCACTCTATTGTCTGCTCATCAGTTCTACTTGCTTTTTTTTTCATTTTATCATTTCAAATTTTTATTTCTCAATGGGATCTTCCTGGTTAATAAAGGATAAATAAATAAATAAACAAGGTTCTGGCTAGATGTCTGACAAATGCCAGGTTTAGTATTAGGGTTTAATGCAAATCTCATTGTGATGCAATCCACACATTGAAAATGGAGTTTTTAACCATCCATTAAAAAAAAATGTCAATTTTTTTTTTTCAAATATTTGAATTATTATTATTATTTTTTTTGATTTATTTTTTTTTTTTTAAAGCTTCATTGCAGTCACTACGGGTTTCATGTGGAGGGGAAGCCAGAATGCAGAGGAAAACTTAAGTTTTCCAAAATATCCATATACAAATAGACACATCTTGAAACTTGCGTAAAGATTTATATGCCTTTCTCGAGGAAATGTTAAAATAGTATCAAAATAACATTATGGAGCCATTAAGGCACTTCAAACATAAACTGGGGCTATGGAACATGAAATGTACAGAATTCTCTCCTTCCCCAAAATGTAGTTGATCAGCCAAACATGTCTTCCTAGCTGCTTCCTTTTATTTTAAGTTCCTGGATGAAAATTGCCAGAAAGTGGCACTTTGAGGTGTGTACGCAAGTAAGTGAGTAACTGCACAGGAATTGTTGTTCTCTTTGACTATATTGTATATTCCAATACAAACCATCAGTGTCGTCATCTGGACAGTTTCATTACATTGTAAGTTAGGAGTTATTCACTCCCTAGTTTCATATATTAAGTAGAGTTGGGGTACTCGTGTACAATTATGAACAAACTCAGACTTGTCACATACTTGGGTAAAGTTGTACTTGAACTTGACATGGACTTGGACATTTTGGACTCTGTAATTTTAATGGGCGGGCTTTAAAGTACAGTAGACTCTCTCTCTCTCTCTCTCTCTCTCTCTCTCTCTGCCTACATAACCGTGGGGGAGAGGCATCAAATAATTGAAATGTCAACTCGAACTGGAGTACACAATATATTG
Organism: Prietella phreatophila; assembly: GCA_025728095.1. Lineage (NCBI taxonomy): Eukaryota > Metazoa > Chordata > Actinopteri > Siluriformes > Ictaluridae > Prietella > Prietella phreatophila. The sequence goes on along the minus strand of JAOUWY010000022.1, from coordinate 4,796,230 downwards.
TGATACAATAACAAAACAGGTTCATTTGTATTGTCATACACTTGTAATATAATGAATGTTCTAGATGTACCTCTATAACCTTTTTTTATTGAAACCATTTTTTGATAGGAAACTAATTAAAGTGCTGATGACATGAAATAAAAATATTAAATGGCAATGGCAAGATGTAATAGTGATATTTTTTGTTACATGTATGTTGCCATTGGTTTGTGACAATTAAAGTGTTAATTTAACAGATCAGTGTTGAGTTTAAAATTTCAAATCTTTTTCTATTTAATTACTTTCTGGACGTGACCGGACTCGACTCGACCAACAAGCCCAACTTGGCCCCTTTTGGACTCGGACTAGGACTTGATTGGTTAAGGACTTGATCTTGACTTGAACTCGACAAAGATGGGCTCAGACACAACACTTATCAGAAGTGAAATTATACTCATTTCACAGAAGAAGAAATTACATCATCATTAATGATAACACCATCCTTAAAATGTGTTCAATTTGTTTATCATACCATATATTAAAAATGAATTGCTTAGTGATTGAATGAAGCCCATAACCTCTCAGGGAAACTATAATTATAAACCAAGGTTGTTGTTTCGATGTTAGTGTGTTGTGCTAGAAATCGGTCATCTCATGTGTCTGAAACTGGAACAAACTAGAACACTGTTCTCACAGCATGGGCAGGGCTGACAGCTCCTCCTCAAGTGCACACACACACACACGTAGTCATAAGTACCCATTAGTCATACCTCACCGTCCCGGAAACAACATGGCTTCACACTTGACGTAGCCTTGACTTGCAGTAACTTCAGAGTTCCACTAGGGAGTGCCATGCAGATAAATTTTGCAATCCTTTAAGCACTCATATTCTAATTGTTACAAACTATGATGTATGGAAAAAAACAACAATAGAAACACGCATATAATTTGTAATGGTTATAATGGGAATTGTATTGGTTTTAATTGAAACTGTAATGGTCCTTATGGGTCTCTACTGGTATTTTGTTGCCTTCTGTTGGTGGCAGAAACTTGGATCTCTTGTACAATGTTGTGAATGTGGTTTATAGGCCTTCATGTAAAGCGTTTTAGAATCAAATTTAATATAGCGATTATCCTCCTTTCTATAAATTTCCTTTAATGTATGTGATTAGGTCCTACAAAAGCTGTATCATCCCACATGTATAGTCTCTACAGATATTTTCTGTTACAAAAGTCCCTCACTAGTGCTGTGACACGTAATCCAACACATTAACACACCTTAACATTATCAGAGACACCTGTCTGGTTCTCACAGTATAGACCAATCACTAATATTTAACCAGGTCACATGATTCACATTGGGTGTCTAAGAATAGGTACAAAATATAATATATTTTTCTTTACCTTGTGTTGGTTCTCTGCTGTTGATCTGCCAAAATGTTGCTCCTTCTCTTGGTTTCATTACTGGTCACCTGCAGCAGAGCAGAAGATAAAGGTCAGCTTTCTTGGATCTCTAATGGATTTTGAACATATTTAGGAAGTGACTAGAATGTTTAGTGGGGTCTACTGGG
>JAOUWY010000022.1:4616030-4626796 GCA_025728095.1 Prietella phreatophila | reverse complement strand
ATGAATTTGAGTGTCAGCTGAGCACTGCTGGCTGTATCGAAAATACCCAGCAGGGTTTAACTAGGCTGTTAAGATATGAGAGGGGTATAAATAAACAGGTTCCACCTGCACTCCCTAAGCAGGTTATAAATCACTGGCACCCAATCTTAACACACACACCAGATATATTAATAGTTTAGGACTGTAGTTTAATTCAGTGCTTTTTGTGCATCCATAAAAAATTATGCATAAATACTATAAATTATATGTACTTGTGCATAATTTATGCACAAAAAGCACCGAATTAAACTATTCCTAAATTAATAAAAACTCACCTTCACTGCATCTTGTGGTTTCTGTTACTCGCTGCCTTTAGACATATTTTACTTGTGATCAGTGTTTTAATTATACATTACAGATCTTACTCGAGCTCGTTCTCTGCATCAGTGCGTCTACACCACATCACTTCCATTATAATAAACGACAGAAGTTACACTGCAAGCGTGCAAATACAGCATATAATGAGAATAAACTCAGAGAAATTAAACTCAACATTTTAAGCAGTTGGCACCAGTTTTCCTGTCCCTTACACACAATGGAGCATTTTGGATATAAACATAAGTTTGTCCTCGTACAGCACGGTTTGATTTCCACTGTGTTTAAAACGCCCCCTGCATTAGACGACTTGGAGGTCGCGCACTTTCTTCCTCATACACGTGACAATTGGTGGTGACTGAGGGAATATGAGGAAACACTGACAGAAAATAAACTCAAGAAAGTCATTATCAGTGACTCTGGGTGTCTGCTAATGTTAGTGTGCGTATGACGTCATGCGCCGTGGCCTAGGAAGTGGATCATACTTCCGGTTAGTAAAACACCACTAGTTTGATATTACCTTACTAAAATCCATACACTAGATGGTAATGCAGAGTGCAAGTGTATAGTACTTCTTTTAGGACACACCTTTAGTATTTACTCTCCCAAGCGTGTTTCCTGAACAGACGTAGTGAGTAAATCTCCCCCGTGCCGTGCACAGACCAACTAACCGATAATGAGATTCGTTGACGATTTTCATAATCACCAATTATCGATTAGTTGTTGCGGCTCTAGTGAAAATTACTACAATATATCAATTTTGTGAGTCATTTATTTTATAATAGGCACTGTTTCAAAGAGAATCAAATGTTTGCTTCTCCAAATACCTCAGACAAAAAGTTTCCATGGGGTGTAGTATTTATTTTTTCCATATGACTGAATAATATCATTATGTGGTTAAAGCACCCTAATTCACATCAAGGGTGAAAAATGTAAATTCTTGGAGATTTTATATCAATCATTATTTAAGTATTTAAAATTTAGCATTTCAATATTAATGTGGAATATAAACAAGTGAACAGATATTTCAAGGCATGAGCCAAATATTTCCAAAATTACTGGTTTCACTCTTAGCCCATGTACTCACATTTGCTTTAAATTTATTGAAAAGTCATGAGACATGAGGAAATGGTTTGCAGCTCAATGGTGATTTAGCCCTTGCTGATAGATAAACCCTTCACGGCTGGGAACAAGGAAAATAAGATTCCAGAAAGTATTCCTCTCCTTTAATACACATTAAAGCTGAACACTTCCAGTGCACTTCGTCTGGTCCTAATAAATGACCAAAGTCAGATTCAGAGAAAAGTGAACTGACGGAAATGATGCAATGCTGATTTGAGACTTGTGCATTCATTTTAAATAGCAATAATAAAAGATATTATAAGCTTAAATAGTGACATTATTCTTAGTCTGGTCTACTAACATTACAGGACTAGCTGTCTGGTATGTGTTTAGCAACAGAAATGATAACAAAATATGCATATAGCTAATGTCACAATATGGGGGAAATAGACTGTATTAATAACAGTCACTTTTTCCCCCCCTGGGATGCACAGCCTATTTTGGAATAAATCTCATCATTCTTATTTTAGTCCATTATGTGGTAGAACACAACTATACCTAAAGCAAACATTCATAAAATGGCGTTTTTGATGTTTCTGATTCAACAAATACCAAAATTTACATCACAATTTAATTTTCAACCAAATCCAAACAAAATTACAGAATAACTTATGTAAAAATGTATTGCAGGCAAACAAAAACAATCACACAGGAGTTTGAGAAGACAGTAATATGCCTGCATTTAAGGCCTAAATAGGCAACACACCATTATTCCGCAAACAGCCTAGACAAAATGCACAACTTACCTATTCTACACACTTCATGTTCTCAGAAAGTTTGCTTGTAGACTTGGAGGATCATAAATTATAAGGTGCTTAGTCAATTTTCTTTTTAGGAGTCAAAAGCAACAATTAGTAAGACTAGGTATGTTCTACTGCTCATATGCTCAAATATTAATTTTAATTATAACAAAAAAAAAAAAAAACAAGACAAATATATGGAAGTCTTTACAATATTAAGAACTATTCCAGCTAGATGTTTTACAAACACAGACACTACCGGAATATTATAGATTACATTCCATATAGTTATAAAGCTGATGTGGGACTGGTTACTGCTGTGAAATGCTTCTTTTTTTATTTTATTTTTTATACACTAGTGCACACTTGCTTTACAGGAATATTCCAGAACAACCGAAGTTGTCCTAGAATTCCCAAGTGAAAACCGGCCACCTATGAGAAGAACATTCTAGAGCACATGGAGACTGGATTCTAGAACATGGTCCCGTCCTACCATCCAGCCCGTTTGCTTTGTGAGGAGAGTTGAAGGAGATCTCCACACTTCAAACACTTGGAGTTGGAGCTGGCCTCCTTCCGGGGAATGTTCCAACACTGCATACAGCGCACGTGGTACTTCTTATACCTGTCACACTCAAACCAGGATTTCCAGTCAGAACAACAGAAGTGGGGATTGTTCTCATTTTTCTTCATTAGTCTAAAATAGAGTTCAACTTGAATAAAAATCAAAAGCAATTTGGAAAATAGTCATTGGACTCGCATAACTTATTTTAGCTGAATTCTTGCAGAACGTAAGCAGCTCTACAAAGCTTTAAATAAGACTGCAACACTAATCTGTTTGGACATGTTCAGTGAATCGAACAACTCCTTTTAGACTGATGATATAATACGAGTTTTAAAATGTTCCATTCATAAAATCTCAACCATTTTTATGGTTCTCAATTTGGCCTCTCGATCACATGTCTGCTATCATCCAGGGAGGGTTAGGATTAACACATGCTTCTTCTGAGACACGGGATAATACTCCCCCCACCACTGCTCAACATACCTCTTCTGCATACGATACCTCACAGATGGCCATGATTGGATGGTGTCACTCTGACTAACAAAGGATCAGAGATTATGGCCAATTTAGCTCCCTCAGTGTCCCAGCCACAGATGTCTATGGCATCGCAGGGACTCAAAGTCACAAACTGCAGACGATAGGGTATTCCGTCGCCCTACTCAGGAGCCCAATTATGAACCAATCAGCCAGCAAAAGTTGCAATAATACACTCCTATCTACACAGGTAATCAGAGTCATAGCAATCTCACCTGATCCCACACGCATTGCAGAGTGGAGTACCATCTTCCGCATCTCGCCATAAAGGAGTCTTCTTTGTGCAGCATGATGCACATATCTTCTCTAAAGAGCAAGAATCACATCAGAAATATTTCATCATCTACCTAATCATCAGTCTCAGTGGGTACGTTTGCACATGCTCATTATAAATGATGGCGTTTTCCTCATCAAATAAAACTGAAGCCAATATGAAATATATACAAAATGTTAACTTTTCTGAAAGAAAACTGTCATAGTATTGACCTGATCGATAAATTCTTGCTCAATAAACAATAAGTTTTAAAGTTTTTTGATAGTGGGATGTAGAGGGATTCTGGAACTGTAATGAGGGACTGAGAATGTCTGAACATCTTTTTGAATAGCATGTTGCAGATGCATGCAACCCATAAGGTAAAAAATTAGTCAAATTACCCAACAACCATTTTACACACATCACGTACCAAGCCATACCCCATGTCTAATCACCTTCTACAAATATAAGTTATATGCAATCCTTATTTTCCACTCAGATTCAGCCATGTCAAGTTCTACTGTGGGATCAGAGCGTTATCTGCTGTTGGAATAGGGCACTCAAAAGAATATTAAATGCAACGCGTGTTATACTTTCACAAATAAATAAAATGCATCCAATTCAATGTTGTCCTTATATCCAAACTTGCAAATTGATACAAATGATATATTCCACACTGTAACAGAGGGCTGTATGTTTGGCATTCGAACCGCAGTACTTACTGAACAGGCTGGCCGAGTCACTTTCCTCTTCCGAGCTGCTGGTTCGCTGGGAATTCTGCAGTGATCTGGAACTATAGCTTCTTCTCCTCCTGCCACGCCTGCACAGCTTACTACAGGATGTACCAAGGACATTGAGACAACGTTCTCCAGCAGGGACACAATGCAAACTTACCCATGAGTATGATTTACATTACTGTGTTTTATGTCAATTTGAATTTTACAAAGAAATCTCCAAGATGGCCCACATGCTGTAATTGCACGATTCGGCCACATAACCACTGGTCTGTAAATGTATCATGAAAGTACAAAGTCTGCTATATGAATATAAAGTCTTAGATTAGGGTTACTTGGATTTGTGATGTTTAAAAAAAATGCATTTCTAATGGAGCATTTCTGTATAGTGACTTAAGTGTATTACAGTCTTTAAAAAGCTTATGTTTTGTGTCATGTAAAGGACTATGTGCTTGCCTGTAGTTGGAGGTAATGAGGAGGCGGCACTGGTCTGTGCTGCGATCCAGCTCTGGGTGCATGCTGAACATGACTCCCTGAAGCCCTGGGTCTTGTAGATCAGCACTGCGTGCAGGGTGAGCCTGCTTCCTAGGCGTCCTCCTTCGGTTACCACAACTGGACTGTGCGGAGATCGCTGTAAGAATCTTTTCGGCCTCTCGGATGTCCTCATCCCCCAGGTTATTGTTTAAATCTGTTCTTGATGGTGGGGTTTCTGGCAACAATGCACTCCCCCACTCTGGATTTTCACCTTCATTCAAAGAAAAGCAAGAGTCTTCATGTTTTTCGGCAACCAGCGAAGATGTAAAGTCAAGAGGGCTTATTTCAGGACTTTGTGGAGCCTCAGATATGGAGGAGATGCTCGCCACATCATTCACACCCTCACCGTTCTCTACGGTGTGTTCACAAATTTCCACTTTTTTTGTCAAGTCAAGTGGTAGCACTGATGTTTCACCCAGGAAACAGTGGTCAGTCCTTTCTTCACTCTCCACCTTGCAGCAAAGTAAACTGTCTTCTGTGGTCTCAGAAGTGAGCACTGCAAGATCCTCTACATCTTTAATTGTTGCACCTTCACGATTCTCAGTGGTGCGCCGAATTGACAGGTGATCAGTTGGATCGATATTTGGAACAGAGCAGCAAACATCAGACTCCAACGCAAGTTCCATCGCATCAGCTTTCGAGGACACGGTAGAAGAAGTGAAACGATCTGAAGGAAACGAGGACCATTCTTGCATAATATCTCGGTCTTCAGATTTAGTATTTATTTTAGTTGTGTTGAATCTTTGGGAGTCTTTTTCCTCTCCACGTGTTCCACCAGAGTGCAGCAGCCTCTCACACTGGAGGTTTATGAGACTCATCACCTCCCATGGACTACTGCTCAACACAGAGAAGCCTGCTGCAAAGCTAGGCTGTGTTTTGACAGGTCTAACTTCTTGACCTTTTTGCGTCAAGCTAGTCGAATTGTGTGAAACAATCGTCTCTTTGGAGCCATCATGGAGTTTGTCTACATCCAGACTGTGCTGTTCTGGTGGTGTAACAAGCTTAGTGGCTTCATGAAGAAGGTACAAGAGAGAAGATGGAGTCATGCAGATGTCTTCAGGATCCATGTCCTCTCTGGAACTTTCTGAGATCATGGGGCAGTCACTAAGATCAGCTGGAGGGTTAACTTCAGAACTCATGCTTCCTTCAATGTTTTCTGCGACAAACAGAATAACGTTAACAACATTTATGTAAATAAAGTTATGCTCATTAGTGGAATGCAGTTTTCATATCGCGCCATGATTTAAGCTTGTGCGAGTAGAGCAGTATTTGAAAGAAATGTCACCATTGGCACTACCATATTTCTAACTGTCCCATGAATTTTGTGTCATTCCACAATGTCCTCCCATCAATGTATTTCAGACGAGCATCACAGCAGCTCTGAGCTTATAATGAGAAATTGTTGATAGACATAAATGGTCATCGGATGTCTTGGCACTGGTGAATATGTTACATTACACAGCCAAATCAAGTTGTGACCAAAAAGTTATTTTACAATGTGCGACTGTCGACTGCAACAGCAAATACAGGCCAAAGCTCGGCCAGCATAAACCGCATTTTAGTCACGGCTTACTGTCTCAAGATATTAATTCAACCATATCCTTGTCTGATTACCACGTAGTCATTTCTTAACAGTCACCAAACTGTACCTCTACTCTACAGTTCATCTGGGAATTAGAACTGCGTGTTCAGTTCATTTCGGATTGAAAACGGACTACATACAACATGGCCTAAATATTGAGCAGTTCAATCCAAGCCAGTGTCAACATTATCATCAAGCTCGAATGTTTGCATCGCTGTTAAAATGCTATAAAATTATGAAATGTAAATCGTTAAACATTAAGTTGTTTAATAACCTTTTAAAAAAAGTGCAATTTACCTTCGATTGTTATTTATATCATAGAGAGCTGGGGGTGGGGTTAAGTTGCCAAACAGTTACAGCTGTAAAACAAGTTATCAGTGTTTTCAGTGCTAGTGGACCAAAAGCTCAAATTTATAAAACACTCTTATTTTGAGACGTTTTGACCATTTTTGTTACTAATAATAAAAAGTACCACCTGTTAAGACATAACTTGTATTACACTCGTGTTGGTTTAATGCTCTAGTAAAAAGGCATGCAGTTTGTACACTTTCGCACTTACCTGTATAAACAAACTAAAGAGACATTAGACAGCGGTATACAGGATGATATACCACTTTTATATGGCTTTGGGATTTATGCTTTACTTTAGACTTCAAATATGTGAAAAGGATATTTTATATAAACGCCCGAGCGAAGGTACAGGTAAGCGTTAGATGTATATTTTGTATGGTGTTTGAGGAACTCCGTCACTCAAATGACTAGTTACACACTGCGGTCAAATAGAAAAAGAAGAAGAAAAAACACCGACAACGTTTAATCGAAATATAAAGGGCACTTTACTATATATTAGATATCTATTTTGTTGTTGGTTATTACAGTGTGACTTTTCTGAGGCGATTCCTTTCACCTACACGCGCGCCTTCACCACACCAGGGGGAGGTTCACCAATCAGATCATGGCTTTCATTCATTCATTAATTAATTAATTAATTAATTAATAAATAACAAACAAACAAACAAACAAACAAACAAAACCAAACCCAGAGCTTTCCCCCGATACCTTTTCCAATAAATTCAACTCCAATACCCTTTGAAAGTTTCTCATAGATTTTCAAAGACATATACGAACATGTAAGAGAGATCTAACATCATGATCACAGGTGATCCCTCCATCCATCCCTCCATCCATCCACACAATTACGCTCCTCTCATGACTGTTTTTACAATTACTAGACAGTCGTTAATCCTCTCCGAACTGCTCTCCAACGAAACATCAGCCCGAGGACACGCTACAGCTTACCATATAAAATCTAACTCGTTGTTTGTATACCTATGCAGCGTTGTCCGATCCGTTTATACAGTATTTCTAAAACGCTCAGTTCACGTCACGTGACGGCAGCATGTCACGTGACCAGCGGGAGTCCAGGTGTTGCTAGTTTGAAACTTAGCTCGTTGCAGGCGATTTGAAACAGTAAATAAAACAAAACAACAAGTCTACTAAGTTCATTGTAATCGTCATTGCATATTCCACGTGAACTGGTTTTTATTAATACTAATTAGTATAGGTCCATTTTCATAAACGCTTCTCAAGATCACGTAATTAGCCGCCTTCTTTGTGCACATGCTCGTACCCCTTTATATGCACTATATTGCTCAAATACATTGGAAGTCATTTAAGCTTAATGGTTTATAGTTACTTTGCTTTATGCAAAGGCACTTTATTTAGTTGCTTTAACAGTTTGGTTGTTACTGTGGTCACAGTTATGTGCGGAAAGACAGCTAAATAAATAAGCACAATGTAGCCCATGGGTTCCACTTCAAAGATTATTCGAGAAAATAAAGTGGGTGTGGTTCTGTGTGTTAAAACAAGATAAAAATCATGTATCGTATATCTCACAATACTAAACAAAGTATAGGTTACTTTATATGCTTCTGAATGAACTTAACAGCATTTCGAGTTGTATGATTTATATTGATTCATTTCACAAAGCACTTCATGCAAAGACATTAACATGTAAGTTGCTTTCTTTGATGATTTGGTGCGTTCAGTGGTTTACTTGTGGTCACAATGGGGTTAATATTAGAGATATGTGTGAGGTTATATCTTAAAGCAAAAATATCATGCAATAGTTAAAACCTGTAAATGGGTAACATGACGACTCTCATACTACTCAGGGCTAATTCCGTTCGCATGCATACTCTTGCAAGCTCAGAGAATTCATTCAGTTGCAGTTCCACAACTCTTAAGGCTGGCTTTCCAAACACAACAAAAGTTTGCCATGTCTTGACTAATAACACAAACAGAGGATACCCCTGTTTATTATTTTGAAAACCAGCTTTAGGAGCATTATCTTCTTTTGGAAGGCAAGGTCATGTGAAAGAAATTATTCATTTTTACTTATTCAGTTTTGTTCTTGTTCCATTCATGTTCGTCTGAGGATAGAATTCCATGCCACGGAGATCGGTACAGAATGTTTATCTGCTTAGAGACACACAAACATGTTCTTTTGTTCAAGGTTCGTCTGCACACCTTCTAAGATCCTGAAACAAAACCTGTTTGAACTGCCTCAAACTTCTTACCGGTACACAGAACTGTCATTCTCTGTGTTTCATATATAGTAGTGGTTAAGCACAAGCATTTTAGAGCACTCTCATTACTCTATCCTACTTTATTATATCCTGTATTAACCATTTTTCTGTAATAAACCTTTTTTTACCTTCAGAGGACGAGTCTGTGAGTGTTGTCTAATTTAAATGACAATTTGGCGTCTCCTGGCTGGGCTGCGTGAGTCTTTTAAGCTTTTCTGGACAACAAGAAAACCAGAGGACGCTCGTGGAAGAGTTTCACCCTGAAGTCCGTGTTGAAATGCAGGCAGTTTACCCTTTGTTGTGCAGAGCGAAAGACCGATTGAGCCTCACCACTGACTGGTAGCATCAGAATATAGACTTTAGAAGTTCATCAAGAATTTTGAATTAGAATTTTATGAAGTCATTGTGTATTGCTGTCTGTATGGAAGGGAGTCAATGAAATAAGAAATATGTGTATTACATTAAGAGAAGTATTACATGGAGCGATTTCTTATAAGTTCCAGGAATTTCACCTCTGCGATGGCAGAGAGACTGGTGTTTCTTAGATCACAGCTTCAAAACTAAGATATATACCGGCGGGTATATACATATAGTAGTGGTTCAGCACAAGCGCTTCAGCATGCACTCATTATTCTATCCTGCATTAACCATCTTTCTGTATTAAACCTTTTTTTTTACCTTCAGTGGACGAGTCTGCGAGTGTGGCCTAATTTCCACGATAGTCAACAAACAGAACAGTCACTTCAATTACTTTAGTCCTTTATCCTTAGACAGATGAGCATGAATTAATTTAACACAATAAAACATGCTAAAAATGAATGACAGGATAACATTTATATTGTGATGTATTTCACCTTTACACACATGTATAAGGAAATATAAAAATTGTGCGTCTGACTGGTGTGCATAAAACAAAATATCACCTCCACTATATTTAGGTTGATACAGCAAAACTCCAGACCACAGTGGTGATGCTAAAACTTCCAAGCTGTTCAAATATCTAACCTCAACCATCAAACAGTTTCAAAAGCCATTTCTATGTTCCTGACCAAAAGGACAGAGTGCTTTTCTTGGTCTGAATCTGAAACACCATTTGGTGGGTGTGGACTCTTTGGACACACCTGAAAAAAGAAAAATCAGACTGATGTTCTGTTCACCACACTGCTCTTCAGTCCTTTAAACAAGAGACTCTCAGTGGTCTTGATAAAAAATTGTCTCCCAGGTTTGCTCGGCCTTTACTTCAGCCCTCTTTTCTCAGTGAGGTGTGGGGGTGTGACCATCAACGTAAAAGTTCCGGGTGACCTTGGGTAGGGTCAGCTCAATGCCATCCAGGTCGGGTGTCAAAATGATCTGGCAACCAAGACGAGAGTTCTCCTGCAGCATAGGGGCCATATCCAGCATGTCATCTTCCCTTTAAAGGTTAAAGGATGTTACAAACACATAAGATGCATAAAACTACATATGAAGGAATGGTTTAAGCTCAGTATAGCAGTCCCTGATTATTATTATAGACATCATAAATAATGGCTGCCTAATTAAATTAGCACATCAACTACAGTCACTATTTGTAAAACCTGCAAAGTGCCTTTATGTACGTTTATTTGATAAAAACAAGTGCAGATACAAGGAATATACAGTGTTGAATATACAGTGGTGATTGAAAGTTAATGAACCCTTTAGAATTATTATATATACAGTGGCAAGAAAAAGTATGTGAACCTTTTGGAATTTCATGGTTTTCGGAATAAATTTGTCATAAAATG
>JAOUWY010000022.1:4584993-4595074 GCA_025728095.1 Prietella phreatophila | reverse complement strand
TTGTTACTTGTATATTGTGTATTAGAGTTCCGAGATGAGCACATGACAGGCTTCCCCTAAAAGGAATTCAGTGATAAATTTGATCAATTTTAGATTAGTGGCTTCTCAAACTGAGGTCATTGAAGCATAGCTATGGGGTCTGTGATAGTCTGAGTTTGGTACAGTTGTGGAAATCACAATCCACAATTATATTATCAAAGTGATTAGAGTGCTTTTATACAACAGTTAGTTCCGGTCCACTAATTTGATTGGCCGAGGAGCATTCCAAGAGTACCTATATTTCCTATAATTGTTTCACTGTGTGTATCACTCTACACATGTTTGTTCGCCGTGTAAACTTCCACTTCCTAGTTCGAAACAGTTACTGCAGTAGTGTTAGTGATGTCATCAGCAGATATGGCAAACAATACTTTTCAGGAATGTCGCTTTTGGTTTAAAATATGAAAGCTCATCAGATGAAGATGAAATAGAAGGGGTGCCAATTTTACAAGAAGCACCTTCAACAGGAATGTACAAATCATTGTGAGCTGGCTAGCTAGTCAGCCAACATGCTATAAAGTGAGTTTAGCGTCTTGGGGATCTATTTTCACTAGCAGCACAAAAATAAACAGAACAGAGGGCAACGGTAGCTCACTGATTAAAACAGTGGACTCCTGATCAGAGGGTCTTGAGTTCAAATCCTAGCACTACCAACTACCACTGCTGGGCCCTTGAGCAAGGCCCTTAACCCTCAACTGCTCAGTTGCTCTGGATAAGGGCATCTGCAAAAATGTCGTAAATGTAAAAGAAAATGCCATAAATGTAACATTTGGCCACATTGTATCTGAAATGTCTCTTACTTCATGCAAATTTCTTGTTTATAGAACTGTTATATAAAAGCAATATCGTACTTACATGGTTATACTGAATTACTTATGGCCTCATGCCTGTAAGAAATCACAGCTGTGCAGATTCATGATAACTGCACTCTTGTTTGTGAGATATTGCTTAAATAAAAATAGTATTTGACTTGGCCCTTGAATTAAATAGTTTTAATCCAAACTTCCATAAGTTCAACAACAAACAAGTCCTATGCACAACATCAACTGCACTGGTGGAAAGTTCAGAAACAAACATTTCTATGGCTCCTTTAAAGAGCAAGAATATTAGTATAATCTGTAGTTTAAATGTTGAAATAGTCGGATTATGTTCAGAATATATTTGACAGTCGAACAGTTCCCTGACTTAAAAAAAAATAACCCACGCTTTAAATTACTTTAATAGATTTCTTGTTTGGTTAATATCATGCAAAGCAGAGTAGCTATACTTTGCCTTGAGCTGACTGGGCAAGTAGTTTTTATTTATAATCTGACCATTTTTTCTCGTAGCTGGTGCTTACAGTCTGTTGGAATAAGTTGAGCCAGTTTATACAGTTAGTGCAAGGAAGCACTTTTGTTTCCTCAAACCCTTTACATATACATGCAGTCTCATAATATCCCTGTATTGTAACACTTGTTTCTGGTAAATACTCTATATACATTATGTCTATAGAAGTACATCACTTCTCTATGTCTGTTTGAAAAATTCAGCAGGATTCGTCCAAAAAAATGTATTAATTTATTATCAGTTATGTACCATAGCATAGTATTCGGTGTTTGTGCATGCTGCTTATGTTTTGCAAGGTCGTGAGAAAATATGGGTGTGATCTGCGGCATCATTATAATACTTGTTTTAATCACATACAGTAGCACCTCACTTCAGTGGTGTACATGCTGTTAAGAGTAGTAAAACATGACAGACAGCAAAGATGTGATCATATATGATAACAGTATTAATGGTTAATATGATGTAATAAAAAAAAGAAAAGAAATGTGTGATTGTTCTGCGTGTGATTCTCCAAATGTGCATAATGAACATACTAAATATTAAATTAAGTCTATGATTTAAATCATCATGGATTAATTTAAGTCAAACAGAAAAATATGTATACAATTTTGCCAAATTTCCTCTACTGTATATTTTTAGAAAACGACACCCGACTCATTTCTCACCATCTGCCTCCATGTTTCCTTTCTGCTTAACCGTAAATGAAGAGAATGAATATCTCATGGACATGGTTTAAACGGGAAAAGGACAGATAAGAAAAGGCAAGTGAGTACAAGTCCAGTGTGGATGTCTCGCTGCAGTAGAGTTTTCTTTTCAGCTGGCAAAGAGAAATTGATAAGAAGCAGGTTTCAAAACAAAACAATGAGGTTTTTGACTGTGAGAAAGAAGACGGCTGTTTTTGCTTGAGTGATTAGGGATGGGCTTACCAAGCTATAGAGGTTCCCAGGAAGCTGCATGCATTACCAAGTTTCTTTTCAGCACAAGTGTGTTTCACTCTTTACTGCATTCATTGGTGCTGAATATCCAGTTTTTAAGTAGTTGAACTGTAGCTGGTGGGATGCAGCTGCTGGGTGTTTTCTGTAAGCTTGGTGACTCTTGGGCCCTGCGTTAGAAACCACCAGAGAGGAAAAAGTGATACCCGAAATAACCATATACAATAGGAATGTGTGGAAAAAATAAACACAGAACATAGCTAAAGTAGAGACTCACTTCAAATCAGAAGAGTACAATTTTAACTTCCTCTTTACGGCATATCAGAATCACTCTGTCAGCTTATGACTTTTCTGGCAGACAGACAGGTGAAAACATCTTTAATAAATGGACTGTGACTTAAGCAGGATGTTAACAATCTCCACCTTTGGGAATTGAGGAAGCGAATACAGCGCACACACAAGTCTGAAAGTGGACAGATGTTCTCCAGGGACAGTCAGGACGGAGTAACGAGTGAAGAACAGAATGGTGGAAGTGATGATTTCTCTCATCTCCCATGAGGGCTCTGCCATTTCACCAACCAACCCTGACCTAGAAACGTGCAGAAACATTGCGTAAGGTCGTAGGTGGTGGCAGAAAAAAAAAGTCACACAGGCTGGGGGAAGTGGTGGAAAAAATTCTAATCAACCTTCTGCATTCTCTCATACAGCACATGCAAAAATGCCCTAACCTCAAGATTTGTTTCATTCTGAGCTGTGACACCACGAGCAAGTGCTTGATGCACTTCAAAGATGCTCTTTCTGCAGCATGGGCAAAGTGTGCAGTCTTTTTTGGCCATGAACTAGATTTATATTCTTGATCAATATCTTTAATGGTTTATTGCCAGTGTTTATTCAACTGTTAGCGTGATGCTATGCATGGGACTGACATCTCATCTATGGTGTATTTCTGTCTTGTTCCCAGAGTTCCCTGCAATTCTGACCAGGATAGAGGCTACTGAACATGAAAGAATAAAAGGATAAATTTATACATGCTTTGTTTAAAAATTCTCATCTTAGTTTTAAAATCCCGTCTGGTCTGCTAAGTTAGATAGCTGTCTAATGCAATCTGTGAAAATACATGCAATTATCCAATCACCCAATCATGTGGCAGTAGCTCAATGCATAAAACCATGCAGATACAGGTCAAAAGATTCAGTTAATGCTCATATCAAACAACAGAATGTGGGAAAATGTGTGACTTTGTGTGAAATGTGTGAAAAATCTCAGTAGCTATTGGTGCCAGACGGGCTGTTCTAAGTATTTCTGAAACTGCTGATCTCCTGGGATTTTCATGCACAGCAGTCTCAGAATGGTGGGGGGCATCCAGTTAGTGGCAGTTCTGCAGGCCTTTTTGTGAGAGAGGTCAGAGGTCTACAGTAACACAGAAGACTACAGTAACACACTTACCATGATGAGTAGAAAAGTATCTCAGAATGTCAGACTTTGTGGTGGATTAACTACAAAAGCAGAAGACCACAACGGGATACAATCCTGCCAGCAATAAACAGGTATTTGAGGCTACAGTGGGTATAGGCTTACCCAAACAGGACAGTGGAATGGGAAAAACTGGTATTTTAGTTCAAATAAATTTACGTTCAGAAGTACTTAAATTAGCACTTCATTTTTTTTTATGTGTGCTTTTCTTACTATATTACCTCCCCAACAGATATTTTTGACTGATGGTATTCTTAGTCCATGACCTAGTGAACCAGTATCCGTATATATTTATTGACAGAGACTTCAAAGCACTTCTGTAAGTCGCTGTGGATAAGGGCATCTGCAACATCCCATAAATGTAAATGTAATGTAAATGGTATTTGTCAAATCTTCAGCTGTCTGGTTTTGGACTCAAAGTCATGCAAACATTCCTCTCAATGGCCTTCAAGACTCTCAGTAATTCTTTCTAGGATGGAGTCGACGACTTGTCCACATTGTGAACTCAGACATACGCCATTGGGTCTGTGATCTACAAACAGTCCCTATTTTTGAGTCCTGTCTTTTAGACCCAATTTCTAACCAAACTCCAAAAAGTCAACATGTTAGATTTTGTTGGGTTTCATATAAATGGAGTCATAAGAAAAGGTCCTAGTTCACTTTCACTGTAATACATTGACATGAACCTTGGAGGCAGAGATGACCGGTCATAATATTAAATGGGAAGGCTGGGTTTTTTTAAATGTACATTTTACTTTTTTATCTTTTTTTTTTTTTTTTTTGCTTTTACTGCACAGGGTCTCATAGATCCATGATCTGACATGAATTTCAACAACAGGCTTTGTAAATCTAAAGTCTAAGTTAGGGAGAAATCAAGCCCAGCCTCTACTTCTCCGTAAAACTGTTGGTGGACCATTATTTATGTATTTTTCCTAGCCCTGCTAGCCGATTTTTACCAGCTAGTCCTGCTTGGCACAATTAAATTGGTGGAATTTTCCAAATTGAAAGGGTTGATCACCTCATCATGTCTATAAAATCCACAATCCCATATTTGGTGTTACAAAAGTAGTCTGGATGTTCTTCAATTATTTTTCCTGTGTGTTTTGGTCCATAGCATATAATCAAGAGTGTGTGGTGTGTGGACACTCACTCCTTTGTTTCTTTTTTTCCCTCTGTTCGCTTGCTTTCTTTGTTTTTTTTTCATTGGTCTTTAACTTTCCAAAGCCACAAGTATGAACCTCTCACAAAGATCCAGAAACATCATAGAGAAGTCAGTCATTTTTCTTTCTAGATAAGTAGTAAGCTTGGGTAGAACCCTTTGTCAAAAGCTTTGACATTTATTTTCTCTGTCCAACCATATCAGTGGCTCTGGTGGAAAGGCTTTGACAGATTTCTCAACTGTGAATGACCTTTTCTTGGCAAACTTAGGCAAACCACAATCGTCATTTGACAGTTTTGCTGAAGAACTTTGACACACAGTATGGTCTGGCCATGTGCTTGGAGTATTCACAGTTCACACAGTAAAACAACATGTCTATAGTTGTCTTAAAGGATTATTCAAAGGTATTTTTTTTTTAATTTTCTATCCAAACACTCATTTACCAGTCTTTTTAAAGGGTTTTTTAATAGAAATACATTATATACTTAATAGTTAGTCAGAATAAAATGTATTCATATACCAGCATATGCACTACAATCATACAATGCTGCACTGAGTAGAGAAAGTGGTACATTGCAAGAACATTTCAGACATACAAATGTGTGAATTTCACTGCATTTGAAAAAATGTCAAACCAAGTGGCATTTATTTTGAAGAAAGTTACCACAAGTACACCTTTAGGAAAGACATTAAAAAAAAAAAAGAAAGAAAAGAAAAGAAGCTATACTGGTCATAATTAGACAAAATGTATTTGTATACTCAGTAGTGGCTTCATTGAGGTTCACAGTTACAGTGTTTTAGTATTTAGTTTGCCATCCTTTGTTTTGCAGAACTTTTTGACAACATCTAGGCAAGGAATCAAACCCTTTCTGTTGTGGTGGAAATTTCCTCCACGTTTCAGAAAACAAAACTTTCAGTTCTTCCACACGAGAGCACTGACAATCTTCTTCATCCCATAAATGCTCTATAGCAGTGGTCACCAACCCTCTTCCTTGAGATCTAACTTCCTGCAGGTTTCATCTCCAACCAAAATCTAACACACCTGTTTTAGTTTATCAAGAACATCTTAAGGCAATGATTAGATAGTCAGATGGGCATGATTATGGGCCAGGAACATGATTGGTGCCCACTGGTCTATAGGGTCAGGGCTCTGTGAAGTAGTCATTCTATAGAATATGACTGTTATCTTTTGGATCATGCTGAAAAATCCATTTTGTTACTTGAATCATTACTTCTGTGATTTTTCTATAGGGAAAATAGCCCCAGCCACCTCCATGATTTACAATACCATTAGTGCAGTTTGATTGGAATTTTTCTATTGGCTTTCTCTACATAAACACTCTACCATCAGCTACATCTAAGTTAAATTTGGATTTATCTGAAAACAAGTTGGTTGAGTACAGTATCTGGTAATTCTTACTGATGTCTGAAGCAAACCTTGATGCTGTTTGGTAAATGTGTACTTATATAGCGCTTTTACATTGTGTCTCATTCACTCACACACCAATGGCAGCATGCAAGGCGCTAACTTGCCATCAGGAGCAACTTGGGGTTCAGTGTCTTGCCCAAGGACACTTCAGCATGTGGAGTAACCCGGGCCAGGAATCAAACCACTAACCCTACGAATAGTGGGCAACCCGCTCTACCAACTGCACCACAGCCACAGTTGGTGTTTCTCATCTGTTTTTCTTGATTTTACTCACAGTTATCCTGCCAAGTATGCTGGTGGTCTTTCTGGTTCTTTCTGTTACTTTTCAGTTTTCATTCACAAGTTCTTCATCTTACAACTTTTTTTTTTACAGGTTTTTGCAGATGTAGCTAATAGAGTGGCCTTCTTTGCGAAAAGAGAGAATGTAAAAACTTTCCTCTAAACTTACTTAACTCTTCTTAGTGATTTTTACTGTTACTTTGAACCAGTCATTTATAGTGGATGTATGTAGTCAATTATCTTAAATTTCATACAGGTGCCCCCTGCAGAGTAACCACATGGTGTAGGTAATCACATTAACTACAGATTAACTGTGACAACCAGAATAATCTCAAGTGTCCAAATACTTTCGTGTCTAATTATGACCAGTATAACTATTATTCTTATATTTTGAAACATAATAAACTAATTTGGGGGAAATGTTTTGCTTGAAAAGTCTGCTTATGATATCTTTCTTTAAAATAAAAAACAGCTTTCCTTAGATCAAATCAAGTGGGTTTTTATTGTCATTCATCTATATAGCTTGTATGCATTGGAATGAAATGGCATTTCTTCAGGACCATGGTGCAACACAGAACAATACGCAAGACTACATAAAGTGCAAATACACAACAATGTGAGACGAGAGCAAAACAATAAATACACAGAACAGTAAATACACAGGACAATAAATACACAGAACATGGACTGTAAACTGTAAACATGGGCTGTAACTGTAAGCTATTGTGTAATTTAGCAGCATAAGTATAGCAGCAATGTTTGTTTTGGTTCTTTATTGACTTCCCAGATGAGTCATCAATGTGCTCTTGGCAGAATTAAGATTCACCAATGTTCACCAATGTTCAATGTTTCTCCATTTGGAAATAATGGCTTTCATAGTATCTAACTGATACACTGTTTGATTGATAATGCAAATAAATGATAATTAATAATAAATATTTATATAATTGCTTGTCCGTGTAAGATGGCGTAAAGTAGATAAGGCAGGTCACAAGCACAAAAACTCAAAGCATGTCTTAATCCAGTAACGAGTCAGAGCACGGGCAGGTAAAAACAAATATTGATAATCCAAGATTATAAATAGGGAAATATGTGACTCAGAACCTAACAAGGTAAAAGCACAGTAACATTGACGAGATCTCAGAATGAGACATTGGAACAGGAGGGTTTATGAAGAAAAAACCATGTATGAACTCAGAACACCTGGACACAATCAGGAAACACTCCAATGGCAGGACATGGAGGGAAATCAAAACAAGAGAACCACACCACACTCCCAGAGAAGGAGTTCATGACAATCTGCCATGTCCATCAATTTCTATTGAAATATTTATGATCAAAAATAAATAAATTTTCCCAAAGCAGTTATGTGGAATGTGATATTTGGATTCACCTTTTATTCTTTATGGTTATTTAAGCCATGGTTTGCAATTAAATTTGAAAGTTTACAGTGCCATGAAAAAAGTATTTGCCCCTTCCTTGATTGCTTCCATTTTTTTCACAACTTAACTGTTTCAGATCCTCAAACAAAATTAATCCAAGACAAAGACAATATGAGTAAACACAAAATACAGTTTTTAACAGATAATTTCATTTATTGAAGGAAAAATGTATCCAATGTCAGTTGGCCCTATGTGAAAAAATAATTTCCCCCTTAGTTACTCAATCAAACAATTAACCAAATTTAATACAATAATAACTCAATTAGACTATTAGACTTGACACAACCAGGCTTGATTACTACTATTCCTGTTGAATCTTAAACATCGTATAGAATAGTGAATAGAATAGAAATCACAATAGAATATTTCTAGCTATGTAAATTAGACTAAAAGGTCTTGACAAGCAGCACACTATACCACATTGAAAAGAAATTCCAGAAGAGGTGAGAAAGAAAATTATTGAAATACTGTATATCAGTCTGGAAAGGGTTACAAAGCCATTTCAGAGGCTATGGGATTCCAGGAAACTATAATGAGAGCCATTACACAACCTGGAACATTGTTGAATTTTTACAAATTGGCTAGCCTACCAAAATTCTGTTAGAAGCAAAAGAACCCAGACAAAGATCAAAGGAACTGCAGGCCTCACTTGCTTAAATTAAGGTCAGCATTCAAGATTCAACCATTAGAAAGAGACTGAGTGAAAATGCTATCTATTGGAGAGTTGCAAGGTGAAAACCTCTGCTAACATAGAGGAACATAAAGTTAATCTGACATTTGCAAAATGTAAAACAACCCCAAAGCCTTTTGGGATAATGTTCTGTGGACTGATGCGGCAAGGTGGAATTTTTTTGGAAGGCATGGGCAAACACAGCATTCCACAATAAAAACATCATACAAAAAGCATGGTGTGGGGATATTTTGCTGCATTAGGGCTTGGGTGACTTGCGATAATTTTCCCTAATGGTTTATGCAGCAAGACAACAGTCTGAAGTGCAAGAAAAGTCCACCTCTGAATGGTTCCAAATAAACAAAATTAAGGTTTTGGAGTGGCCTAGTCAAAGTCCTAACTTGAACAACACTTAGATGGTGTGGCAGGACCTTAAATGGGCAGGTCATGCTTGAAAGCCTGCACTGACTGAAGTTCATGTGGCTGAATAAAAACAATTCTGCAAACAATTGAGCCAAAATTCCTCCACAGTGATTTGAAAGACTGCTCTCCAGTTATCAGAAGCATGTAGTTGCAGCTAAATCTGCCCCATGTTAACCTTGTCTTTTATTTCATTTCCATGTAGAGGGATCTGAAACCATTTAGTTATACAAATATGCAAAAAATAGAGAAATAGGCTTGCATTCCTTCATTGACGGCCTCTCTTTATATTTTCTCTGGCCCGGAAATTAGCTCCACCAACAGACAGAACTGAGTTGGTCAGCTCTGCTGTTTTGTGGGTGGGGTCAGTTGTAGGAAGGAGGAAGGCTTGTCACTTTTTTCACTGTAATTGTGCTTTGAAAGAATGCTAAAAAATTACAAAAGGACTCCTGTAACTGATGTCTGCTTTAACTATGTTCTTCTAATGTAATATCTCCTCTAAGCATGTTCTTGTTGTAGTTCTACCAAATGTCTTACAGCTATGTATTTTTCTAACCCTGCTCTTTTTGTACTAGCAGGAGGATATATATTTTTTTTTGATGGGAACTATGAAGCACTTCTAGAAGTTGCTCAGGATAATAGCATCAAGATGCTATAAATGTAAATGTTGAAAACAAATAAGTTTTAAATACAGGAAATGATGAGAATTGATGTAGTATGACTTCCTTTTATAAATTGTTGCTATTTAACCATTTCCTACTAACTACAGTCTAAAAGAATAATAACAGCAACAACAACGACAACAACAATAATAATAATAATAATAATAACAATAATAACATGACACAGCAAACAAACATGGAACAGTATAAAAGCCTCCCCCCCCTCTCTGTATGTATGTATGCATGCGTG
>JAOUWY010000022.1:4494298-4507408 GCA_025728095.1 Prietella phreatophila | reverse complement strand
AACTCTAAGCTATACTATCCGCTACTAGGCTATAAGCTATGCTACAAGCTACTAGGCTATAAGCTATGCTATAAGCTTCTAGGCTACAGGCTAAGCTATAAGCTTCTAGGCTACAGGCTAAGCTATGCTATAACTAGGAAACATATAACTAGGAAACAAGAACTAAGACTCTAATTATATTCGCTATCTAATTACCCGCATTGTGTGTGTCTCATGGCTCCCGGTATATACTCACAAGTCTTATTAGTCCGAACTGCTAACCACTGTGGGCATTACCAAAACACACGACAAGATGGGGCGGAGCCATGACCTCAACCAATCTGCATTTCTTCGTGTGTTTTCCCTGAGGAGGGGGTGTGCATGAAGCGCAAAACAACTGATCTGAAGAATGTAGTGTGAGCGTGTTCGATTTAATTCGAACAGTTTCATTGGTCCACTGTGACCTGTAGGGTAATTTTATTGGTCCGATGTGACGAGGCTAAATGTTTTGGCATGAAGCTCGTTAGCCCGTAAAAATCCATAAATTATCCGCATTATTGTTTAAGCCACAGTGTTCAAAGTCTGTGAAAAAAGTAGCGGCTTGTAGTCCGGAATTTACGGTAGTACTTTTTTGTTGTTGTGTTTTATTTGTGATAGTTTCTATATGACCTATTTTTTGACATTTTCTATTTTGTCCCAGTGCTGCTCAGTATATTGCACAATTCTTAATCAGTGGTCTTTATCCATGAGATTGTCCAAGGCAAACATGTCTTGCACCTCCAGGGTTGGGGGTTCGAATCCCACTTCTGTCCTGTGTTCGTGGAGTTTGCATGTTCTCCCTGTGCTTTGAAGGTTTCCTCCAGGTACTCTGGATTCCTCCCGCAGTCCAAAGTCATGCGTTGTAGGCTGACTGGCATCTCCAATTGTCCGTAGTGTGTGATTGTGCCCTGCGATGGGTTGGCACCCTGTGCAGGGTATCCCCCGCCTTGTGCCCCGAGTTCCCTAGGATAGGCTGCAGGCTCCCCCACAACCCTGGGTAGGATAAGCGGTATGGAAAATAGATGGGTATATTATCATATTATTTATCATGATATTGATATTGTATCATCATATCGCCCAGCCCTACATATTATAATAAAGTTCTTGTATTTTGAATCTTAACATTTCTACACAAATAGCTACCAACTTAAATACATTTAATTGGACACCTTAGTTAGTTTACTGTATAGGTCTATTCATGCACCCACGATGTTGATTTGAGACACACTCCTATGCTTTCAGTAGGCTACAATTCTGCTGACGTCAGAGGGGTCCTGTGACTCCAGGAAACTCTAGTCACACTGACAGATAGGCATAAGGCCCTACTTAAAGTCACCTGTCCTAAATAGCAGCTCCGTCTCAGTTTCATTCTCACACACCAAGTAAACACACAGCATGTCGCTATGAGATCTGTGGCACTTTACTTCCATGTGTATTTGACCTTATGCAGGTATGTGTGGTGTTGGTAATATTTATTGCAGAGCATGGGTGTGTGGACATAAATATCTGTTTTCTAAGAAAGCTGGGCATTTTCATGTTGATGTGATGTTAAAGTCTGCGTGATTTCAGTCTGATCCTTTCTCTCTCTGTTTCTTGTCCCTTAGGTATTCGAGCAAGCAGTCAATGAAGACCAATTCCGTCAGGGAGTGATCAGCTGTGTTTTACCTTGAAGAGGGTGGTGGCACAGACTAAATAACTTCTGACACTTTGTCCACACTTGAAACCAGCTAGGCCTGGTTTTATTACTGTAGTGAGAAAATCTTTGAGACAATGAGCTTTTAACGAGCCTTTTTACAAGCCTTTAGAAATTAGGCTTGTTGGTAGATTCTGACTTGACATTCTTTGTTTTAAACGTTTTAGAAAGTCTGTGTTTGATCTGTCGAGCAGGAGCGTAAATGTGCCCCATGTTTGCACGTTAAGTGGACGTCCATTCACCTGCAATTGCCATTCCTGCTCCAGCTCTCAGTTTATGCTGTTGTTTCCATTACTGTGATTGCAACACCTCAAGTCACAAATTCTGAATCCTTCCTTGTGAGGACTCCTTCCTTGTTTCCTTTTCTTGGTTAATGGGCCTCGTGTAACAGGATGATGTTTAAATTTAGCAAGAGGACTTAAGTAGTTCACAGGCTTTCTAATAAAGGCATGTGTTGTTTCCAGAAACTCCAAAATGGATTGTAAATTACATGTTGACATGGAGGTAATCCACAGACTGCAGTTTGTGCTTGATCGTACGTACAGCATGCCCTAAAGAGGACATTTCAGCCTGAGTAGATAAAGCCAGTGCACTAGAAAGGAATAGTGTGTTCCTAATGTTGCTTGCACTTTCCCAAAAGAAAGATAACTTGGCCAGGATTTTGTAAACCTTGATCCTTGGTTGCTCTGCACGTGTCTAGCACTGGCGAGTGAGGATGAAGGCGCCGGGCCGCGGGCGTCGCTGAGCATGTACGCGGCATCAGGGATGACTGAGTGCAAGGCCGAGGTGACGCCATCGACGCGCAATGGCCACCGCGTGTTCAGTTACACGCTTGAGAGCCACACGGCCGCTGCCTTCGCCATCATGAATGAGCTGCGGCTTGAGCGGCAACTCTGTGACGTCACGCTGCGAGTAAAATACAACAACCTGGAGGCTGTGGACTTTGTGGCACATAAGGTGGTGCTGGCATCCTCCTCACCCGTCTTCCGCGCCATGTTCACCAATGGCCTGAAGGAGTGTGGCATGGAGGTGGTGCCCATCGAGGGGATCCACCCACGGGTGAGTGATTTACTGGTGTTTTTTAGAAATATTGCCATGTGATGTGAATTACGGCTGGTCCTTTCCTTTCCAGTTGCATAATTTTAGCTACTTGCCTAATTTGTATGCAGATGTGTCTAAATTTCAAAAAGCATGAAGTCTTATACTGCTACAAACTTAATTAATATTAGCAGCAGAGCTACACCATGTGCAAAAAGTCACCTTAGGCCCTTGAAATGTGTGGTCTGCTCTCAGGTCCATACAATGTTTAGTCCCCTCTCAAACCCCTGAAATGTTTGGTCCCCTAGCAGGCCCTTAAAATATTTGTTTTCCCTGCAAGTTCAGTTAAAATCTTTCAGTTAATATTTCTCTAACTTCATTAAATCCCTTTATAAATGTGTAAATTGACAAGTACCAATCACTGTGGTCAACCTCTTAACCGTAACCCCATGTGAGTCGCCTATAAAAGGTCCCCACTACTGCTGTGTTGCAAACAGGAAAACTAGTTCTGAAAGAAGCCGCCCTGATGGTCCGGAGCAAAAGGAAGTAAACCGTTGAATATTTCCTGATGGGAACAACATGTAATGTACAACAGAAAACACACACACCCCTAAAAGAAATGTATACACACATGCAGAGTGATACTTCTATTTCCTCTTGGATTGCACATCATATATTGACACTAGCAGCAACAAGTCACCCATGTCACTTGTAGCTCGTCTCTTGTAGGCATGTAGTGAACACTACTGTTGTTGCTTGTTTGAGAATACATAGTAGCAATATATTACCTCTAAATCAAACTGGTTAAATGCAAATTATATAATGCACTAATCAGTGTAAAAATGTATGGTCTGATTTACGTATCACATGCAAGGCTTCATACTGCCTTCATTGGCTGATTTAGAAAAGGCAAGCTAACTGTACAATTCACCAGAGGCATCAATGATCTCAGCTACTTCCTTCCAAGCTTTATTTTTATTCGTAATGTCTCTATACGCATTTAACGACAGGACAAGATGAATCAGTTTTGTTTCTGTTTCGGTGCGTCAGACAGTAAATAGACCCTTAAATCATGGCCCCATGTTGTGCATGTACGTAGAAAATGGGTGGTCGCCTGGTGTTTGCTAATGGGAACGTAGGGTAAAGGTGAACTCTACAATCACTCTTGACTGCCCGGAATCTTCATTGTCCAAGGCTTGCTCAGTGTTTCAAGGCTTTTAGGGCTACTGATCAGAATGATGTGCGTTCCGTCAACATGCCACCAGTAGGTCCTCAAGCAAGAATCTTAATAATCAAACGCTCATTTGTATCTTGTCTTAATTGTGAGTCTTTTCTTCTTTGGCCAATATTTGTGTTATTTGCTTCATGTATTCCATTAGTGTTTGTTTTTTCTACATCTTCCCGGACATCACCGAATAGCAGTAAACACCATGGATTTGATATTTAGCTCAAAGGATAACATCTCATAATACTTCCCTGAATAAATATTTACAAAATAGTGACCATCTTGAAAAGTGAAATTTATTTTCTTTAACAGGTTTACTAGCAAGCTGCATTTAGAAATATTTTTCACTAACTCATGTAGACTTATTTCTAAATATCATTTAGTTTCTCCAGATATTATCCCTTTTTGAAATACTGCAATTGTCTAGAGCCCTGTATTTAGATAGAAGGCACAACATGCTGTCTTAGAGGTTTGCTAGATTGATTGACATACGTTCCCACTCAGCAGGAATGAGATTTGCATAATAAACTCTTGCCCAACCTGTTTGACCAGGACAACTTGAGACAGAGACTGTGGCCCACATTGTTCTTACACACTAATTATCAGGATGTACTACTTGACGCACTCATTACACACATGTGGTGTAATGACCTGCGATATCCAACCACCCTCTGTGCTTCTCTGAAGATAAGATCTGACCTTACTCTGTGAGAGACAGGGTAACCAATGTGTCATGCTGATATGGCATGGTGTGTCAGGAACTGTGGACCATGGCTAAAGATTACATAGAGGTGTCAGTCAAGATGTCGATTTCAGAGAAGTTTGTTTGGTTCTGCTTTCTTTTTGGTTGATTACTCTGGGCTTTTTTACCTGTATGAGTATTCTGTAACAGGACTATAATTATGCTTTCTGTTATGGAGTGTTATTCTTCTCCATTACATTACAGGTCCTCACATTACAGGTTTGGTTCATCTTAACCCACATGTAGTCGATCAGTCAAGGAATTGCAAGGAATTTAGTTTTGCTAAAACAAGGTTTATAGTCACAGAATTTCAGCTGTTGAGTCATGAGTTGAGGTCAGCAATCTTAAAACACATAATGATCTGTGCCCTGCCAGGTGCCAGATTTGGTGCCATTGTGACCACAGGTAACTGGCAGGAATGTTGTAGAAATTTTATTACAAATTCAGAGCATGGCCACTGCTATGACACACGTCTCAAATGTAGGAAAAAGCCAAACTCGCAACATGGCTATGAATACAGTAGCACCATCAGCAAAACGTAAACAGAAAAAAACATCATTATTACCCCAAACTCACTTCTGTGTCGTTGTGTCTGTTCGTATGACTCCATTTTGTACATAGCGCCCAGATCATGCTAATTGAAAATGTAAGAAAAAATTTAGTCATTTTCTTTCAGTGGAGGTCTATATTTAGAGGATCTTCATTGTACAATGTGGTATGGACAACACTTTGTTGCACAGACCGTTATGGAATTCTGCCAAGATTTTATTGAGATCATCTCGTACTTTGACAAGTAATAATCTTAAAACCAGCTTAATGTAGCAAACAAGCAATTAAATCATTGTCTTGGACAATAAGAGACTCTTTATAGTGCAGTTTGGTGTCACTCTGCACAAGATGAGATGCGGTTGTTTGAATTCCACACAGACGCACAGTAGGCTAAAATAGGCTACTGGCTAAGAAGCTAAGTACATACCCAGGACATGGAATTGTACCAGACAGCTGAAAGTTATGCAGATGATGATAATATAGTTTTGAAATTCGATAATGTTGTTGATGTTATTTGTTTTCTATGAAAACAAGTAACTTTTTATTGCCATTGGATTCAGTGTACAGTTCCCCAGCTACCAATATCAAATACATTAAATAAGAAGAAAGGATTTCTACATGTATGAAATAAATAAATAAAATAGAGGAATACATTGATTAAACACAGTGACAAAAAGACAATAGTGTGCAAACATTTGTGCAAATCTATACTGTGCAATATTTTTGACGAACAAGCTCTTAAGATTTAGATAAACAGATCAAATTTAGATATTTCTAATACTGCTCATTTCCTTAAAAGGATGGTTCACCCAAAATGAAAATTCTTTCAGGGAAGGACACAAGGGTGAGTAATTGACAGAATTTTCATTTTTGGGTTAACTATCCCTTTAAGAGTGGGTGGGAGAGAGAGAGAGGACCTGTTAAGTTTCCTATTAATGCTTAAACATTTATTACCCTTTTGAGCTTCACTGATAGCCAGTAAAATCCAGTTAAAGTTGGAAGAAGCTGGCACTCCTAATATTCTAGCCCTTTTTCAGCTATATTCTATTCACTTTCCAGCTATATCAAAGCATATCACCAACAAACTATATTTTCTCCCCAATTTGGTTACCTGCCAGTTCCTACCCACCAGCAAGCTCTCCCCTATGACACATCAGTTAGCAACATATCCCCTGAGATTGACAGGGGCGAGCGTGGATGTCATTGCTCCCAATGAGACCGCATGACCAATTTTGGTACCATGCCACGCTGATCCGGTCAAGGATGGTTGGAGCATCATCAGAACTAGAATAATAAAAAAAATGCACAACAGATTTTTATGATGCTAAACAGACAACAACGTGTGATTTTTGAATTGACAGGTAATGGGCCGACTGATAGAGTTTGCCTACACGGCAAGCATCTCCGTCGGAGAGAAGTGCGTCATCCACGTGATGAATGGAGCTGTGATGTATCAGATTGACAGCGTGGTGAAGGCCTGCTGTGATTTCCTGGTGCAACAGTTGGACCCAAGCAACGCAATTGGCATCGCTAACTTCGCTGAGCAGATTGGCTGCACCGAGCTGCACCAGAAAGCCCGCGAGTACATCTACATGAACTTCAGCCAGGTCAGACTCTCATGTGAAACAGATCATTCAGCTACAGTGGGTGAGACACATACGGTCACAGGATTGAGGAATAGTGGGATGCATAAACTGTATGCAGTACTCATACAGTTATCAGGAATAATGTTAACTACTATTTAAAAAGCGAAAATCCAATGGGGCATGATTTTAAAGGAAAATAATCAATGATAGGGTGAATTACACAACCTGACACAAAGCACTCTTAAGTTAATTATTTTCCAGTCAGCTGTTTTGGTGTTTTTAGTCAAGTGAAGTGGATTTTATTGTCATTTCAACCATATATAACTGGTTTAGTGATATGAAACCACATTCCTCCAGGATCATGGTGCTACATAAAACAACACACCAACTACATGAAATGATACAGAACTAAATAAAAATGACACATTTTTACATAATGTGTAAACAACTCAAGAAAATACAGTAACTACTAAAACAGGAGCAATAGGCACAGTAGGTGATAGTGTAGCGCTGACCAGTACACAGTTCTAGTATGAGAAGTGTCCGTTATAACAGGTAGAGCAAAAGAGTAACAATATAATTTTAAAAAATGCTGTGAACGTAAACACAACAAATTATGACTTCGTATTCAGCAAATAAGCTTATACCAAATATGGACATAGTAGTTATTGCAGTAGCAGCCAGGTAAGGTGTATAATAGTGACAAGAAAGTGAATACAATCTTTTTATAAATACAGTAGCAGGAAAAAAAAAATTTAATACAGTTGATACAGAAGTGTGAAAATGTTGCAGAGTTGGGATGGTGATCAGTTCGGTGTGGGTGTACTCCTGGGGAGGGTAACATTGGTCTTGAATTTATTTAATTTGTACACAGTCTGTCTAACTGTGGATTGGTGTCCAAACTGTTTAGAGATGGTTTTATAACCTTTTCCAGCCTGATGAGCATCAACAACTCTTTCTGAGGTCCTCAGAAATCTCCTTTGTTCGTGCAATGATACACGTCCACAAAAATGCAGACTCGGATAACTCCCTGTTCTTTAAATAAAACAGGCTCACTCACACCTGATCATCGTCCCAGTGATTGAAAACACCCGACTCTAATTTCACCTTCAAATTAACTGATAATCCTAGAGGTTCACATATGTTTGCCACTCACAGATTACTGGATCATTTTCCTCAATAAATAAATGACAAAGTATAATGTTTTTATCATTTGTTTACTTTGGTTCTTTGTCTAGGTTTAGGATTTGTGTGAAAATCTGATGACGTTTTAGGTTATATTTATGCAGGTGCATATAGAATATTCTTAGAAAGCTTTCAAGCACTACTGTACATGAATGTGTGGGTGATTAGATGTAGTCATACCTGTTCTGCTGCATTGTACATATTCCTGTGAAAGCTACCTGCTAGGAAAAGGTGTGTCCAAAGAAGCCATTTATTTTAAATCACATGACACACGTCATCAGTTATGGCTTGTGTTTGAGACAATTAATAAAAATAAAAAAGTGTAGTTTAAAAAACAAAAGTAGTCAACTGTAGTTGAGTGAATGACTTGTACATCTATAATGCATTCATTCACAAGAGGAAGGACTGCCACTGACATAGCAGAGGGAGCGTATTAGTTCCTCTTCTCACTAAACCTGGGCAGTAATCTTGTATCTAATCTCTTTTAAAGCAGATTTTCTAGTTATGCGCTTATCTTTTAGATGAAAGTTCCAGTGTATACTTACAATAGAGATCAGCAATTCAACAAAGAAAAGGATCAGTGTGCCATACATGTGTGATTTATTGTTGAATCGTCAAAATGATTGTTCTGGATGTTCAGTCAAGATGTTTGTAATATAAGAAGAATTTCTGTTCTCTCACTGTTGTGTGGTGCATAGCTGAGGGGAAAAATTGCATACCATCCACTGACATTTTGTGATTAAAATAAAACAAAAAATTTCCTCTTTTTTTCTAGCAACGTTGATGGCTTACAATCTGTGTGACCCATCCCCACACAGTAGTTTAGTCTAAGACTTAACTGAGTGCGAGATTCTATGAGGTCTAAACAAAGTGCTGTGTAGGATTTACACAATGATGGTGAAAGTAAAAGATTTTCACAATCTTGTGTGGGGAAGTGCACACGTCAATCCCCACTGAGCATCAGTCATTATAAAGATGGTCATATACTTGTCAAACTAAAGAGATTTGAACACTAAATGTGCCCTGGCTGAATGCCTACATCACTTTGTAAAAATTTGGATAACATTTTTTGTTTAACTGTTCAGCTGGTTCAAACATCACTCATTCCCCTGTTGTTTCCTCCACTCCATCAGGTGGCGACGCAGGAGGAGTTCTTCAATCTCTCTCCATGCCAGCTGGTAACGCTGATCAGCCGTGATGAACTGAATGTACGCTGCGAGTCCGAGGTATACCATGCATGTGTGGCATGGGTGCAGTATGAGCGTGACGAGCGGAGGCCATACATGCAGGCACTTCTACAAGCTGTGAGATGCCACTCACTTCCGCCACACTTCCTGCAGCGCCAGCTTGAGCACTTTGAATGGGATGCACAGAGCAAGGATTATCTAGCACAGATCTTTCAGGACCTGACACTGCACAAGCCCACCAAGGCATTGGCATGCCGCACACCTAAGGTACCGCAACTTATTTACACAGCCGGTGGCTATTTCCGCCAGTCACTCAGCTACCTCGAGGCGTTTAACCCGGGCACTGGTGCCTGGCTGCGCCTGGCGGATCTTCAGGTGCCCCGCAGTGGCCTGGCAGCGTGTGTGATCAGCGGGCTCTTCTATGCCGTTGGAGGGAGGAACAATGCACCTGATGGCAACATGGACTCCAACACTCTGGACTGCTACAACCCTATGAACAATTGCTGGCTCCCATGCGCCCCAATGAGTGTACCCCGGAACCGTATTGGCATTGGCGTCATTGATGGTATGATCTACGCCGTTGGGGGCTCACATGGATGCATCCATCATAACAGCGTAGAGAGGTGAGGACAGTGGTTAAAGAGTTAACAACTGTGTACCGTGAAAGAAGGTTCTCTTGACTGACCTTTACGACTGACTTTCAATTGAGAACCCTCTTAGGGGTTGAGTAATTCCTGCTAGGAAAAAGAGTAGATTTAGACTTTAACGTTCATCACTGTCAGTTTCTTATCAAACATAGAAGTTGGCTGGATATGTAGGTTTGTTGCACCGTTTCTCAATCCAGCATTAACTTTGGTTCCGCTGTGCCTGATACTCTTGCAGTGGTGCCATCTATGGTTTAGCTGTAGCGTTTACAATTTTTGGCCCCATGGCAATATGTGAGACAGCTTAAAACTAAATCTGTCTTCTTTTTTCAGCCAAAGCAACAGTCAGAGCAGGCAATTCACTGATGGGGAAAGGACGTGGGACATGAAAACTGCTTTAGATAGCTGTTACTCTCTTGTGTTCTGCTTCACACTGACTTTTTATTCACATAAAGCTTGAATTGAATTTGAAACCTATGTATTTACATGCCTTGGTCTAGTCAGCTAATTCAAATCAAGTGGGTAGGACGGTTGTCGCTTTTAGTTTGTAAAAATGGAGGAGTTGCTTATTATTAAATTACAGTCACATCAGACTTTTGTCTCAGATTTTCCTTAATGTTTCTTCATGCACTTTCCCTTTTACTCTCTGCCTGCTAGGATATTTTGGAAGTATTCTCTCACCTGATTAAATATTTGAAAAGGTGTCTGTCTTTGAGTACATTCTATTGTCTCTTAGTACTAAGGCATTACAACACAGTAAGAGTTTGTAATGCATTTAGGATTGAGTTTGTACCCAAAATCTCCTGCAGCCTCAAAGTAGGGTTCTTAAATGGCTTTAATTTCTTGCTGTCTCTCCTGTTCTCTCTGTCATTTAGTTTTTGGTGTCAATGTGCCTTTTTTCACTATGCTTCATCCACAGACACTGAAAGAGGAAGTGGGTTTTATAAGTCTAGCAATGGGCCTCAGATAATGAAACAGCCAATTTAAAAGAATAAGGAAGAGAAACTAGTTATAATTAGGAATTTGCTCTACTATCAAAGCATCTGTCTGTTAACACAGTGTAGATCCTACAAATCTTTAAATGTAAAGAATCTTTTGTTCCTGTGTAATTCCTTATATTTCCAAATATTTTATAATGTAATAGAAACGACTGTATGTGGTTTGTTAATCTGTTAAACACATCTTTATGAAGAAAACTTTCCACTGTTTTGAGAATCATAGTGATGCACATTCATACTGGCTAAACAGGAAGTGTCATCACACAGAGCATGGAAATAAAGTTGATGTGCATAAATATTCATCCCCATGAACTTCCCCCCACGTTTTATAGTGTTTGGCTCATTCAGAATTCCTTTTGGGCTCTTGGTTGATTCTTTGACTAATCCCATCTTTACCAGGTCACTGCCTTTTGTTAGATGGCCTACTCTAGGCAATGCTATATTCTTTCTATTTTTATATATTGGATTTAAACGTTGATAAGTGGGATTTTCAACATGAAATATTCGTCAATACTTGTGTAGAGTCATGACACAATCCCGATCAAGTCAATTTCAATTCCAGACTGTATCTTTACAACCTGTGGGAAAAGTTCAAGGGGGTAAATACTAATGCAGGGCTCTATATTATTTGAGCCCTTTGTCTTTGTTAGAGCTCTGCTGATTGTGTGTGTGTGTGTGTGTGTGTGTGTGTGTGTGTGTGTTTGTTCCATGCAGGTACGACCCGGAAAGAGACTCGTGGCAACTGGTGGCCCCCATGCTCACCCGAAGAATAGGGGTGGGCGTGGCTGTCATTAACCGCCTCCTCTATGCAGTGGGTGGTTTTGATGGAACGCATCGTCTGAGTTCAGTGGAGTGTTACAACCCTGAGAAAGACGAATGGGGGGGCACAGCACCCATGAACACTGTCCGCAGCGGAGCAGGTGAGTCCTTGCTGGACTTTTTGCTAATCCAGCAATTATTGGTTTAGGATCTGTTAGGGGTGGCATAACAGGGCTAACTTTGGCATGCTGTTGGAAAATCAACTTTGGGTCAGTGATTATTTTCCTCTAACAGCACACCTGGTCATGTTTTATTCCTAACTTATTGACTCTTTATTATATTATTCATGTTAGTTCGGTTGGTCACATAATATAGTGACACAACTGAGTTCTGCTCATTTACAATAAGGCGGAAGTTTAACTTCCTATGCACGTCCTGACCTTCCTTTGTTTTCATTTCCAAAACCATAACCCTTCTAGTTCAGTCATTTAACAACATCTTTCTGCATAGTCATGATGCGTCTGCAGCAAGCCCGTATTACCACAACCATAGTAACAAACTTTCAATTCTACATAAGTCACTGGAGGTCAGAAAAACAAGGGAGTTAATTTGTCCATTGATTTGTTTTTCAGCACCCTGTGTAGTGGGTAATACTTTGTTTTGTGGAGTCATTCACAGTAATCAGTTTCCTCAGGTGTCTGCGCACTGAATAACCACATCTATGTAATGGGCGGCTACGACGGCACCAATCAGCTGAACACGGTGGAGCGTTACGACGTGGAGACAGACAGCTGGACCTTCATCTCATCAATGAGACACCGGCGCAGCGCGTTAGGAGTCACCCCCCACCAAGGACGCATCTACGCACTCGGTATGCGGAAATATCTAGCTCTCATATTACCAACTTTCTTGTTAGCTGATTGGTTGAAGAGATCATAAACTCTAACAACCTATCCTCATGCCCTGGTTTTGCAGACAGACCACTGTCCCTGTTTCAACAAGGACACATCTTTTGATAAAGTTGATTTAGAAGTTGCCTTCTTTGTACCCCTGCATAAAAACGCCTTGCTAATTAGCAGAGAAGTGGAATCAGGAGTCTTAAATGACATATAATGCTATGGGTTCGAGTGTGACCCGAAACACCAGTTCTACAATGTAAAAATGTAATGCAGCACATTATGAATGCCCTCTGGTGGCTGGGAAGTGACACTGCTGCCATTCGTTATTCTCAGCTGTTCTTTGAGTTTGGGGTTTGGTTTCAGCCAAAAGTTGCTAGTATGCAGGCCAGGAAAACATTCCCTTATGGTACTTTTCTGAAAACGAGAGCTAGTCAACATGGATCAGGCAGGAAAGCATGTTTCTAGTTGTGTACCGTAATTTTCGGACTATTGAGCGCACCTGAATATAAACCGCACCCACTAATTTTAAAAAGAAAACATTTTTTGTACATATATAGGCCGCACTTGTCTATAAGCCGCAGGTGTCC
>JAOUWY010000022.1:4453558-4476720 GCA_025728095.1 Prietella phreatophila | reverse complement strand
TTTTTTAATAGTTGTGATTTGTTCAGCGGTTCTGGTGCTACCTCCACCCTGTGTGCGCAGAGTTTGCATGCTATCCTAGTTCTTTGGGGGTTTCCTCTGGGTACTCCGGTTATCCTTCCTCAGACCAAAGACATGCACTGTAGGCTGATTTGAATTTCCAAATTGCCTGTTTTGCAGTTATCAAATTGTGTGTGCAGCTGTGTCCCCTGCCTCGTGCCGCGAGTTCCCCGGGATAAGCTCCCAGCCCCCCGCCACCCTCTATAGGATAAGAATACTGAAAATGGATGGATGGATGGAATTCCTATTGGTGGCACTCAGCAGGAAGTCAAAAGGCATTGTGGGTAATCTGTTAACCAAAGTCAATGAAAGAAGATTAACCATTTTTTTAAAAATTAATTGAGAATTATATCCATAATTTAAAATAATACACGGATTCTAAATATTGATTATTGAAGTTGTTCAGTGTGGATTTTTTTTTCCTTTAAGTTTGTAACAAGGTGGATAAAAATACATTTTTTATCTCTCCAGTGAAGGACCAAAAAGGACCTCCAACCAGAAAGAGACCTGAATGAATGCCACTGGAGATTTTGTTACAGAATGCAACAGGCAGCCAGTCTAGTCTTTTGGCTTTAAAGCAGAAGAGCCAACAATAACATCCATTGTGCTGCTGTCCTTTAAACAGCAACGGCACTGACAAATAAGATTCCTGTTCTCAGTGCTTTATTCTGTGGTCTACCTGAGCGATGGCACGCTGTCCGACCTGTACAGTTAAGCACATTCCTCTATGGGGTAATTATAAACGTCCTTGCTGACTCACCTTGGTATCAAAGCACAAACACACACAATGGTGAGTGCACATATACACCACAAAAGTGGGAAAGTGTACTTATCCAGTTTATCTGTGCTGTCCATTATGCATCATTCTGTAGACATTCTACAGTTTGTAGTCTAAATCAACTTCACGGAAGTTTCTAGAATATTCCTTCTGGTATAGTGATGTAGATCACCATTTTGTTGTTAGGAGTACATTTTTGGTCAAATCGTTCCTTAAAAGTAATAAAACCTCTCAATCAACTCTGTGGTTTAATTGCAAAAAGCATTCCTTGCATTGAAGTTGTGAATAGAGCCCTCTTGTGGTAAAAAGGACTTTCCAATTTCATACACACACACACACACACACATACACACACAAAAAGCTTTTAGGTTTAAGAATTTAATTGTGTTTCAAAGAATTCGTGTAATTAATAACAATACCATTACATCAGTACAAATCTTCAGGGTTGGGGCAGAGGGGTATGAATAAGTACCTTTATAAATAACATCAGAAATCCCACATTAAACATAAATCTATTTACAATCTGTCAATAAATAAGTTGATATTCTCATAAAATGCTATATACACATCAAAACACAAAGAAACGCTAAATTATTATACACACACAAGCAAATACAAACTAAGCAAATGATCATGCAAGTTCATCAGTGCATGCTGCACAGTCTCACTAGGTGAGAAAAGGCAACAGTAATTTCATGAGATTTCTTTTTCTTTAAAAAAACAAATGGTCAACAGTTCAAGTTTTCTACACAGACCCGTGCAGTAAATGTAACTTCGGTTATAAAAGGATGAAAAAAAAGAGCTGTTCTACAATTGTGCATGGCAAACCACCAAAATCGACGGCGAAGGGAACGCGATCCGCGTTTCCGACGACAGTTTCTCTGCTCTGTGCAAAACTGCTGCTACATTCTTCATCTAGTATTAACTGTCTAACTGAACGACAAAAATCAACTAAATAAACATCGTACTGTAGTAATGTAACCTAGTCCTGTACATGAGAAAAAGTTCTTTGTGGACTTCTAGCACTTTAGACTGGCTTAGAATTCACAACTCAAAGCAGAAGTTTCTAAGACTGGAACGCTAGGGAGGACTCCAGCTGCCGTTTCAGCAGCTCCACCAGGTCCGGCGTACACGAGGCCTGTGCGATGTCTAGCGCCGTGTCCCCTCGCGTGTCCTGGTGGCCGAGGTTCGAACGCGGTGACAGGAACTCCACCACGTCTCTGTAGCCCTCTCGGATGGCGATGTGGATGGGCAGAGCGCCGGACTGATCGGGAATGTTGACCGAGGCGCCGTAATCGACCAGGACACACAACGTGTCCAAAAAGCCTGTCCGGGCAGCATCGTGGGCCGGCGTGATCCCGAAGCGGTCCTGGATGTTCGGGTCGGCACCATTCTCCAGTAGCAGGCAAGCAACATTGGCGTTACCCATCATCATGGCCTGAAGAGAACAGCACGGCATCTTTAAAAACTCTTCAACTTAATATCATTTTGAAATGCGTAATTCCTCTCGAATAGTCGATTGTGTAGCTTTTATACCACAGCAGTGGTGAAGTCTTGATTCTTACCACACCACACCATTATTTTCCTATAACAGCATGCCCCATCATGATTTATCCCATACATATAAATCAGCATTTAGTTCAAATTGATAAGATATGGTATAATTGGACATATTTACTGAGTGTAAATTAGTTGCTAAGAATATGACGATGCAAATCCAGACTCCGACCTCTATTGGGACTTGTATAGCCATTTCAGTAGTATCGAGGGTGCACGGAACAATTTATATCGATATTTTTGTAGTATTTTTAAACGTTCAGTGCCATAGAAGCAAATATAGTCTAGCTATTCTAGCATATTACAAGTGGATTACTGATTACTAAGCCCCTAGAGTCAACTGTACATTTCAAATGAAGAAACAGCAGCTGGTGTAACCCTACCATGATTCACGATGAGGCTGGGTTTGTGGTAAAGATAATAAACACTGTCATTATTGTCATGTGACTCTTCAGCTACAGATCTTTGACATGTGAGTAGGTCCACAAATAACTTTGGGACAATTGTACATACAAAGCTTGAATATATGTCCATACATTTGGAAGTATGCTGTTGATATATTATGTAAATGCACTACTAATAAAAGCAAAACAGAAAAGACCAGGCAGGACTGCTGTGTGGTAAATATTTGTAGTAAAATAATAAGTCCGATATTTACCTTGAAGGTTTGTCCTCACTGATGAAGATCTGTTTAGCCTGTTTAGTAAAATACCAACACAACGTACTTTTCGAACTCTGATGCCACTTGAAGGCCCTGATAAACTGTATCAGGCATGTTTGCTTAGAGCTGGATCTATGCGGTTAGGGTTGGGCAACTGTGCTCCTTTACAGCTGTTTTACGTCACAGTAAATATTTACAGGCTGACCGTTTACACATTCAGGCCAGACGAGGAAAAGCCTTCTTTCAGGAAAATTCAACAAATATCTATTTTGTATTTTGACATATATCATTATAAGTAACGATACACTACATTACATCTGTATTCCACCGTGCAGCGCTGCTTTTTATAATAAGTAGCTATAGTGATTTATATTTTATATATTACATTCATGGCTACAAATTGACAGTTCATATGTAATGGTATAGTATATAGTATAAGATACTGTACATACTCCACCGTGCCTCATTAACTGACAGCATTAATAGCTACAGTATTAACATATCACATATGTAATGGTATATTATATACACACACACAGAACAGAATAAATAGCTAGATATTTATGGATTATAAAGCTGTGTTTCAGTATGTTTTACCCAACATGCAGTGATGAATATTAATTATATAGATTACATACACACATCATATCACAATGATCGATGACGATATGATGTCCTTACGTAACTCTGTGTGCGTGTGTGTGTGCGCGCACGGTGGCTTAGTGGTTAGCACGTTCGCCGCCTCACACCTCCAGGGTCTGGGGTTCGAGTCCGTGGTTTCCTCCGGGTACTCTGGTTTCCTCCCCAGTCCAAAGACATGCATGGTATGCTGATTGGCGTGTCTAAAGTAGTCGATATATCGCTTTACTTATTTGTAAGTCGCTTTGGCCGTCTGCCAAGTGAATAAATGTACATGTATCATGTCTTATGGACTATGAAGAGGTGTTTCTTCCCCAGAAATTCCAACAGTATAAATATTTAGCGTTGGAGATTTACAGACTAAGAAGCAGAGGCTTAGAGCCAAAGTTCTAGAGATAATATTAAGATCGGAATATTGTCGCCTGCTTGTGCAGCATGACGTCATCATGACCTCATACCGCGTAGACACGACGCCTCAAGACCCGACTAATATTTCCATATAGAATCATTTCTGATGTATGTAGTAATTGCTTGTATATGTGTGTGTGGTACCTGTAAGGCTGTTGTGCCGAACTCGTTCCTGGTGTCCGGGTGAACTCGGCTCTCCTCCAGCAGCCTCCGCAGCTCCGCCGCGTCTCCTCTCGCCGCCGCCGCAGTCAGACTCTTCCCCGCGTCGCTCTCACTCAGCACCATTATTCCTCCGGTTATTATCAGGGTGGCTTCTATCAGCCTTTCAAACACACACACACACACACACACACACACACACACCACAGAAGACACCTCGTCGCTGTGTCTGATCGAAACATGCCACAGAGGAAGGACCGCGGCGCTTGTGTTTTGTAGAGCTGCGCTTTGTTCGGTCTCGAGCGCCTTCAATTAAATGCCGGCGGACAGCTCGTGCTAAGCTAACAGGCTAACTTGTTTACCACCGTGTAAACTAGGTCATAACTCGATGAGCTGTCAGGAAGGAGGGACGGGGGATATGAGGAACAAGGGGGGAAATCGGAGTATTGTAGACATGAAACACATAAAAACACACCAGAAGGATTCAGCGCGTGAATAATGCCCGAGTGCTCCGCGAGCGCTTTTGAATTTTTTTTTTTTACGGATAGGGAAATGAAAGTAGTTGAACGCAGCGAGCGCCGTCGCCTTACCTTATCTACGTCTTTAAATCGGCTGTTTGTCGAGCGTTCACCGCGGCTCCTTCCCGTCGCTTCTTACAATGTTTATGACTAATTTTAAAATCAATCAAAACAAACTAGTTTCTTCGGGCGCCAGTACCTTTAATTTGCGCGCTTGGAAAACACTGACAAAATTTCTATCGTGACTTCTCAAAACCGTGACGAGGGAGGGAGAAAAACGCGTCCAACCAATCAGAAGCTACAAACGGGGACAAAACGGACCATATATGGTGAAAAGGGCGGAGTGCACGTGAGGTTGCTACAGTATCCCTATGGTAACTGCAGCTCTGGCCAATCAGAATGAAGGGCGCAGACGGCGGGCGATTTGAGGTTACTTCTGCACCCCGGAACGTTCATTCATGTTTCTCCTTCAGTAGTGCGAGAATAAGTGAAAATGGCGGGTTTATGGGCTTTTATTTTATTATTTTTTCTGTAAACGTGTTGTATTTGTAGAAGATATCACCAATACATGAACTCCCGTGTAATAATTTAATTCATGAAATAACGTTACCTTTTACAGAATAAACCAAAACACAAATTGATCACTTTTTTAATAATCATAAGAAAACAATCTTTGATTTAACATTTTAACTATGACTTAGTGCAACAACAATTAAAAGTTGTTTTTTTAAAGCATTTCAGCCTTTAAAAACAATCTTAAGATTAATAACATTTTCCTTCTGCTTCCAAAATATTTTTTGTATTAAAATAAAAAGAACTGAAATATCAAGACAGCTTTTGATGCAAAGCATGACTTCATCAGATTATAATTTGCCTCGGAGCTTAAACAGGATCAGGAAATGCAAAGTGCTTCTCTAGTTCGTCCTGAGTTGGTAATCTGCAAGGTAAAGGGGAAAATGCATATTAAAAATGCACATTCATTCATTTTTAAGGTTTTTAAACAGCAATTCCAGTGACCTATAGTGGTTTTGTCACATCCTCTTTGGTCAGACCCTTTCTGCGTAATCTCTGGGTCTACAGGAAAAAGTCACTCAATAATCTGTAGTGAAGCTATCGCTTAATTAAACTTTTCAGTTGTAAGATTTTATTACATTTATCAAAAAGCACCAGTAATTCCTACATTTTCTTAATGCACAAAAAAAAAAGTTTTTAATCCAGCATATCAGTTGAATGGAAGACTACTGGCAGGTAAAATGACAAGTCTGCTCTCGAATACACTATATGGCTAAAAGTTTGTGCAGACCTGACCATTACGTCCCATATGCAGTTCTTCTCCAAACTGCTGCCACACAGTTGAATAGGATGTCTTTAAACGCTGTCATATTTCTTTTTCCCCTTCCCTGGAACTAAGGGGAATTAAGCCCTGGCCTCAACTCCACTGAACACCTTTGGGATGAACCCTGACTGCACCCTGGGCCTCCTCACCCAACATCCAATGCCTGACCTAATGCTCTTCTGGCTGAATGAGGAAATCCCCACAGCCACACTCAAAAATCTAGTGGAAAGCCTTCCCAGAAGAGTGGAAATTATTATAACAGGGATGGAATGTCCAAAAAGTGCATATGGTTGTGATGGTCATGTGTCCACATACTTTTGGCCATGCTTTTAGCATACTTATTTAAGCGTACCTCGCATAAAAAAAACCTAAAGGCATGCTGCTAACCAGTCACTTCACTTGTGGCTCGTTAACACAGTCGTATTCTTTCTGACCCTTTATTGTGATTCTATGCAAATCACCAACCTACATTAAATACACGCCTGCTATGTGCAAACATGCAAATATTTCACCTTACCTCCACTCTGTGTGATGTACCTAACCCAAGGTAATGCCTGGTAGCCACTCTTCTCGATGATCTTCATATATCGCACCTTGTGAAATGAAACACAGCCAGACAGAATTCTGTTGCATATGATACAGTTCATGATAATTACACAAATGCACGGTAATAAGGATTGTTAGAATTATTAACGAGAATTATTGTATGAAATTTATATTGTATGTAAATGTGATACAAATATACTGTAGCTATAGGAACACACAAACACACCTGTATTCCTGACACAGTGAAGTATGGGATCTCAAATTTGACTGTAACGGGTGGTTTTCCTTCCAGCTCGTCTTTCTCCACACTGGGGAGGCCGAAGTGGGCTCGCATCAGGAACTCTTTCCCACCCTACACACCCACACAATATTCAGACACAAAGTAAATAGCCACATTGAACGATGGACAGTTAATAGGCGTAACATACAGCAAAATGTTACGTTACTTTACTACCTGCAAGGTAGAAATTCTTGTGTATGAAGCCCAGAAAAATGACACGCAAGAAGTCTTTTTTATACTGTTAGAGATATTACTCACCGGGAATGATTTAATGGTCCACACCACCAGGTTCTTCTCAGGAACGTACTTTGCATGGCCAGTGCTAGTTTTGAACTTTGGGGAGTCTGCATCACTTGGGACAGGAACACGCACCTCCACGTTATTAGCCACAGATTGCTTTTTAAACTGCCCTTTAGCCTGACGGGAGAATAAATTAGACCTGAACAACCGTGCATTAGTACTTTCGCATCTGCATTATACGTGTGATTATCACAGACAAGATTTAACACGTTTCCCTGTAGTTAGTAGAGATTAGTTTTTGATTAAAACTCTCTTAGAATTGTGGTCCAAGGTCAGTTGTTGGAACAGCCAATAATTATTTATGTGAAACACTTTCATGAATTCTTCAGTCATAGTTGTTTGTAAATAAATCTCCAAATCGTCATCACGTGTTACCAATACAGTCAGAATAGCTTTAAATGAACACAGAAGTGTGTCTGCACATTTCTTGTTCGCCATTTCTTTCAAATTGTCATGCTGGACTCTCGTACAGTGTACTAGGACAGCTTCTGCATCTGATCCTTACTTCAAATTTGTCCAAAACTATAATGGACACTTATAGGCAGTAGCCCAGTCACTAAAACATCGAGATGGAGATGCTGGGAATACAGATTTAGAAAGCAGATTTTTCTTGCTATTAATGCATCAAAGTTGTGGTAGTAGGAGGCCAAATTGGGAATTATGCACCATTCCTTTAATAAATCTTTGGGAAAAAAAAAAAAAGAGTTTAGATGTTATTACTTTTGCTTGTGAGGTAATGAAAACAAGAAAACACTGCAAACCCATGTGTTTAACCTACCTTTACCATGATTTCCACTCGACTGTGAGAGAACTTTTCAATAACGGACTCGATCCAGATCAGAGGTTTCACCTGTATATGATAAATTTAGGGATGTTTTTTGGTGGGTCTGTTTTTATGAACGTTGCCATTAGCTCAACAATTCTTAATGTTTTAGGTAAAATACAACGAATGGGGTCTCACGTGAGTATTGATGCGGTAAGACATCAGCTCTGACTCTCCGTCTGGAGGGATGAATGAGATGGTTCGATCGCTCTCGAAGCGCGACAGTCGTACGCACTGGTGAAACTTCACGTCTTCCATTGCGACAGTCTTCCCCTTGTCTCCTGCACACACAAAAAACAGAGACAGTATAAGGTGGTCATGTATGCTCTACCTTTCTTTATGATGAATAAAACAGTGCTTCGGAAATAACGGGTGATTCACGCCATGTCTGAAGTTAGTTTAGCAATTAGCCCTTTATGTGATTCTCTAATGAAAAAACAGAGAATGTGTGCAGTAAAGTTGTTGCTTACGGCCGGTAAGGGCGAAGAGCACACGGTCGTTGAGGCCCAGTCTGAGTTCAGGCATGCCCGAGAGCATCGTCTTCAGTTTAATACTGCCCACAATATCACTGCTCATTACACTTCCATTGGCATTCACCTGTGAGGCACACACCAACCAATCAAGCTACATACATTACAAACCATCGAAACACTACAAACATATTAAAGAAATGGTTCTGTGAAAAATTAATTGAACGTAATTTTCCAAATTATCCCAAAAGTAGTTGATCAGTCGAGACACGTTCAGTGTCTAACATTTGCTTCGTTTATTTTGGACTGGAGATAACCAAACTCTTATTTAACCTGCTTTGCACAATATCCCAGTAACTTTGTCTTTCTGTCTTGTGTACGATGACACCAAGGGAAAAACAATTAATTAATATGTAAAACAAAGAAAACTGTATTCATTTAGATTTGTATGTTTTACAGAAGGTCATACTGTGTACTAAACCCGAAAAG
The DNA here is from genome assembly GCA_025728095.1 of Prietella phreatophila. Classification (NCBI taxonomy): domain Eukaryota; kingdom Metazoa; phylum Chordata; class Actinopteri; order Siluriformes; family Ictaluridae; genus Prietella; species Prietella phreatophila. Next base: position 4,467,699 of record JAOUWY010000022.1, on the reverse strand, counting down.
CAAGCCTGCTTGGCATAACCCAAGAGCTAGTTGTGGTTTGAGGCAGATCTTTATGAAAAAGAGATCATTGACATCATTGCTTGTTGGAGATACAAATTAGCTATTAATTAGGCAATGAAGCAAACATCTTGGCTAACTGAACTACATTTGGATTCGGGGGGGAGAGGGTTACACTATACTGCGTGTGTGTAGTCACAAGCTATGCCACACCCATGGCAGAAAAAGGAACCAGACATGTGGCATATCTTTAGATATCAAAGATCAGTAATTATTAATAAAGTATATCAAAAATCAAATTAATAAATTCCTAATCTTCACCATTTTAACACAAAGTCATTTTGCATTATTTACTACTGTTCTGTCGAGGGACCTCAGCACTCACCAGGACATTTATGGACTCGATGACGTCTATGAAAACCTCATTCTTCTTATACTTTATACCTTCAGACCTCCAGGACACGGCGTTGGTGACTGTTGTGGGCACTTTGGCCTTAGCAACTTCCAGTTTGTTGCCTTCTTGTGTGATGTATCTAAATATTGAGGGATCGAGGGAATCAAACTAGTTAAGACAGCTATCATTCATCACACCCAGCTTACTGACAAATAATCTGTTGCAATCTCCTGTAAAGCCACAGCTATGCTAAGCCATCACACTCAGCCCATATTGCACAGGAATACTTTCCCACCCAACTAGACTGAAATGAACGCTTGCTGCTTCTTGACTAATATGCTGACATAACGTCTAGCCCATGTTTCTCAAAAACACTGAAAACTAATCCACTGGCCTTTATGAAGCATTGACTAACAATTTTGTTTCATTTAAGTCCTGGTTTGGGGTGTTGATGGGAACAGAAGGGGCTATGAGTACATACTCCTGTAAGATCTTGCTATCTGTGGTCTGAGGGAAACCGAAATCCATGAGCTCATCCAGCAGCTCGTACACCACAACAAAGTTGTCCTGAATGCTCTCTTCCTCTAGCTCCTTAAAGTACTCTGTGAACACCTGCACAGAGAACACACATACTGTACACAAAGAACACACGCGTCATGTCTGGTTATCTTAGTTCTTTCTTTGGAATGGGAGATTTGCATATGGGGGTTTGTGCTAAGTGCAAAAAACAGAGAAAAAGATGATAAAAATGCAGCAGCATTAACTCAAAACGTAAGGTCTTTACTGAACACCACAGGCTTGTCGCTTGGACATGGCATACGAATATTGCACGGAAAAAGAATGACACGTTTCAGATTGTTCTCTAGTTAGCCTAATGAAAACAGTTTAATATAAAGTTACTTACACTCACCATCCACTTTAATAGGAATGGCTGTACCCCTGCACTTTCAGTTTTAGCACACCCATCCACCTCAAGAATTGACATGTTGGACATTCTGAGATGCGTTTCTGTTCAGCACGGTTGTAAAGAGTGGTTGTTTGAGTTACTGTTGCCTTCCTGTCACCTCAAACCTAGTCAGGCATATGACCTCTGACCTCCCTCAACAACACACACATATTGATGCTGTGTGACATTGACAGCATATCTAAAACAACATCATACGAGTGCCCTGAATAAAAAAAATAAATTAAACACCGATAAAGGCATCAGTGGATTCATTTAGGCACATATTTTCTCGTACTGTATACATCCTTCAGCTCCCTGCTCTCCAGCACGTCTCAGACTGATGTGCTGTAGCCAATCAGCAACAAGCAATGTGATTTTTTTTTTTTTTTTACGGCATTTGTCAGGAGCTCATCCATATCAACTTACCTTTATTTCATTTATATAACTGAGCTGTTGAGGGTTAAGGGCCTTGCTCAAGGACCAAGCAGTTGTGAGTTGGCTGTGCTGGGATTTCAACTCACAACCTTACGATCAGTAGACTTATACCTTAACCACTGAACCTCCCCTTTTTCTATTTTGAGTACGTTTTTGCTGTTGCATTTTCATATTTGCGTGTTTTTGCACATACAGGCCACCGTATCCGTGTCTAATGTAGCTCACAAGTATTAATATCAAGTCTGTCTCGTTCAAAATCTTTGCTGGAAATAAATACATCAACCAATCTTCATGTAACTACTTCATATAATATTGTTCATATGCATAATCACTTTTTTTTAAATACACAGGAATAGAGAGAGATAGAACCATATTATGAGTTATCATATTTTGGTGCTATGACAATGTTATCATTTCTAGCTTTCTGATACAATTCTTCCTTCAAATGAAATACAATCAAACTGTAGTTCTCTTGCACGGAACGATACCAAATCGAGCTAATGAAAACAGTGACTCCGATGGTCCGAGATGGCTGCCTCCATCACATGACAGTGTTCGGGTAGGTACGTTTTGTTTAATTTCGAGTCAGTATAGTAAGCCTGAAACCACTTCAGAAATTATGTGTAGCTGTTTTAGAGTACAGTTTTGTTTAAGTTGATAAGCAACTCTGATATAAGAATCATCTCAAAGATATTCAGAATGTAGAGGTGGACCTATCGTTCGGTTTTGCCGATTAATCAGTACCCATATCCGACTGCTGGCAAAAATCCACAACGATAGTTTTTCCTGACTGTGGCTGAGAAGGGTCCGCTGTCATTATACGGTACGAGAATGGCCTCTAAAGGCGAAATAAAAACCATCACTGACTAATTTTTTTTGTTTTGTTTCTTATTCATTTTTAGATGTCTCAGTTTTTATTTGTTATTTAGAGTGTTACTTTTAGGTTCAGTTTGTATGTATATTTTTTATAGAATATTTACTAATATTTATTAATAGTTAAAATTTTATATTTATTTCATTTAAAAAAAGCACAGTACATTTTCATGGTATAGCCAATACTGTTTATTATTGCAATAAAGTTCAGCAATATTTTACTTTGAGTGTCATGTTTTCATTCAGTATCACTTTTAAAAACTATCAGTTGATTAATCAGTTACCGGCAGGTAGATAACACCCAACTTAGTTATCGGTGTCTGTAAGCTCCACTATCGGTCGACCTCTAATTCAAAAATACATCCCCAGCTTGAGTATCAAACCGTAAGCAGAACTTAATTCCTACCTTAATCAGATGTGCACACTCCCCTAAATTAACCCTCTTACCCCTTAGTTCCCACAGTATTATGCCCCACAACCCTATATTCCCCATAGAAACAGCATGCCAACCCTGAGTTCCCGGGCCAAAATTGGCCCCAAATCAACATTTTAACATTTTTAGGCCTTGAAACAACTTATAATAATGTATTTGTGTAATATTACTTTGAAAATTAAGCAGTTCACTGTTTTTACTAAACTTAGAGCACAATTCTTAACTAGAGAAATTATGAAAAATGCTCGCTAAAAATCCTTCTACTCATTTAGAAGTACCATACGAGCATCAGCGTGGTTAATGCCTTTGATTAAATGCATTTTAGCACCAAAAGTCAACTTTCTGGTGAACCAGCAGGTACTGGTTTCACGAATGCACAGAAATTGGTCGCATTCCCGACAATGAAAAACAATTTTTGATTCCTTGTGGGGGTGGTTGTTCTTTTCAACGGAAGGATTTGTCACTATCAGTTTCGGTTTCAACATCGCCTGAACTTTCACTGCTGTCACTATTAGAATCCTCGTTCTCACCTGTGTAACTGTGTACGTTTTCCTTTTTTTCACTGTTTTAGATGTACCTGTGTTCACTGTAGGTGTAACTTTAGCTGGAACACGATTAGCTTTTCGCTTTGGCATTTTTAGTTAACTTCTACTATTACACCATAAGTTTATCAATAACATTCACGCTCAGATCATCTTCATCGTAATGACGGCATAAAGACGTAATCACATCATGACACCATCAACCTTCCGGGTCAAAAATTAATAATTAAATAAGTAAGGAATCATAGCAGAGTAATGCCTTATGGGGATAACGTTTACACTGTAAAGCCGCTATATCGGCCTTACGGGTATTTGGCATAGACGACCAAGCCGGTATATCGTCCTTACGGGAATAGGTCAAAGACGGGCAAGCCGGTTTTTCGGCCTTACGGGGTTAGTGGGGTATAGTTGAAATTAATTCAGATGGAATTTTTTTTTTAAAAAAGCCTTGACATAACAAGCAGATTTGCCTTCCTCCTGCACTACAGTGAATAAGGTGTGAAGAGTCTTACCTCCACCAGCTTGTACAGAAAAGAATACACCAGAGATGCATTGGAGTTCTTGTTGGTAGTAGCCAGCACTGTACGGTGATCATGTTAAGTCTCATAGACACAATATTCATTTGTTTTGTTTTATTTCTCACTAGACTTACAATTCATCTCAATGCAGGAACTTATTTAGGAAAGTCTGTACTAAACTCGCCAAAAACAATACAAAAAAGACAGCAGATATTGGTTTCGCATTGGAGCTATGTTTAACTGGAGACTACACTCTCAGAAATAAAAGGTTCCCAAATGTGGTTTACCGGGGTGGTACCATTAAAGGTGCGTCATTTGGATTTGTCATGTGTCTTTCGCCTGGGAAAATGCAGCTTTAACTCGCTTTTAAAGAAAAGCTTTAAGCGGTATATTAGTGGTCCTTCAGGTCAAATTATTTGCTTTAAATTAGTTCTTAAAAGATACAACAGATGTACCATTAAAATGGTACCACCCCAGTGACCAGGGCAATTGGGCATTTCACAATCCTTTACACATAAGATCAAGCCGTGCTATTTTATGATGACGATACCTACAGCAGTACTTCTCCAGGCTAAAACTCTATCAAGCCTGCCATGGCATGAAGTTTTAACACCATTATGATCCACTCATGCACTCGTAAACTACGAAATCAGACAGACCAGACAATTTCAAACTATTAAACCTGTGTGTGGGGGAGGGCCAGCCACGCAAAACCACTGATGAAAAGGATACAATAAAGATTGCTGTGCTTGATCCACATGAAGTGGACACTGCCATGCGAAATAACAGGGCACATTAGCCCTTCCTCTTCCTGTTGCAACAGCAGCGGCAGGAAGTGGTCGATCTCCGACATGTCCACATCGCCTTTGTAGTTGCGACATATCAGTACCTGAAGAGAGTAAAAGTCAAAAGATTTGGATAAACGTTTGCATGCATGTCAGTTATGAGTTTTCCCTCACATACAAATCATCCGAAGATTGCTTTTACGCAAACGTTAGGTCAAACCTACAGTAATGTTGTAGTTCAGGAAAGTTGAGTTCCTGCTTGTCAAGAATTAATGTTCTTGATGCTTTTCATTTTCAGACGTTTCATACTTCCGAGAATGAAGCAGATACTACAGGTGTGAGACAGGTTAAGATTAAGTGATAAGTGTTTCTAAATGAATGTCATCTTACACAAGGGATTTCCTTTGTACATTACGGCATTACTGGCTGATGTGCAATTGAGATTAGCGTAAAGAGCACGCCTCCCTTGTGTGTTCTCATCTGCCCTCCTTAGACCATTGTGAAAGAAACAGAGCCGGCTCATCTCACGTTACAAATCCAACAGACGTCTTCGGAACAGTGCTGGAAATGAAAGCGCTTCTACTTTACGCAACAGCTTTGTTTGAAACATACATATATAATTATAATACGTTTTAAAAAGTAGCCAGTTTTTCCCTGGGATCCTCACTCGGAAAGTGAAGGAAAAGTGAGCCAGCATGTCTGTGATTTATTTATTTATTTATCCATCCACCCATCTTCTACCGCTTACTCCTTGTTCAGGGTTGCGGGGAACCTGGAGCCTATCCCAGGAAGCATCGGGCACAAGGCGGGGTACACCCTGGACAAGGTGCCAGTCCATTGCAGGGCACATTATTTATTTATACATTTATTAATTTTCCACAATCCACCACCTGTATATATTACTGAGCTCTTATTCTTATCAGCCTGTTTGACTGGAAAAGTGAATTTAAAAAAAAAAAAAAAAAAAAAGCATTTAATCCAAATCTCAGTAACGGAAGAAATTATGTAGGGCTAGAAATAATGTCGGCATGGACCGTTTGGAAGAAATTTCACGAAGGAAAACACTTCAATGCATAGTCAGAAAATTACTAACATACACATTTGAATAAAGAGCTTACTATTTGACTAAGTCTTTCTTCTTCTTCTTCTTTTTTTTAAATCTGGGGATGAGGGTGCTGTGTATGAACCCCTGGATTAAATTAGGAGGCAATGACAATAAATTTAGGTGGATAATATGCAGACATCCCGAATGTTTTAGTGTTTATATCTGAAATAGCCTACATGCTAGGCCACTACAAAATAGTAGCTATATCAAAATAATATTTTATACACCTGGTTGCCGTGGAAACTGCTCACGTGTCTTATTTAGCAGCCTATGGAAGTTTATTGTGGTAGTTTTGGACGTAGTCTATTGGTTAAAAATAAATAAAAAAATAGATGTACTGTTTAGACTGAAGAAAGACTTTTGCGAGATATTCAGGTTAAGGGTTGAACACGTTTTGAAGCACATTTCTCTTTAACGAGAACACAGAGGTGCTAGCGGTCGCCATGTTACAGGATAACAACGAGCAGCTTCCAATAAATAAATAAATAAATCAGTTAATAAATAAATCCTCTCTGAATGCCATAACCTTCACAACTTGCTATGCGAATAAATATATTTCAGACTTCTTGTTCCAAACACAAACCTGTAGTTTAACCCGGAATGTAAGGGAAACATGGCACACTAGTAGAGTATCTGTGAGAGCTGGCCTAGAGCTGCTCGCGTTACTTCACACAGACTCGAGTCCTCACCTTGCCTTTGAGATCCAGAATGAAGACCGCTGAGGCAGACATGACCTACACTTCACCGTCTAAAAACAACCGGTACTCACAATTATTCTTACAAAACCGGGTTATTTAACAACGTAGAAACAAGTGAAGTCCATGAATAAACCTAGATTTAACGGGAAACTATTAATATAATCGTGAATTCCTCTGTTCCTTTTCCTCGTGCGGCGTGTTTACGTCACGCTGCGCGACGTCAGGTAAAACATTGACAGAGCTTACCTGTAGCGCGCGCGAGGGCCACGTCATCTCCAACGCGGAAGTAAAATTCACAGTTGATTCATTATTGTGTTTATTTATTTACTTACTTTCCTACTTATTTATTTATTTATTTACTTTCTTATTTATTTACTTATTTACTTATTTACTTTCTTACTTACTTACTTACTTACTTATTTACTTACTTATTTATTTACTTACTTGCTTACTTATTTACTTAATTTACTTTATTTATTTATTTATTTACTTACTTATTTACTTACTTACTTACTTGTTTGTTTGTTTGTTTGTTTTAGCTAAAATCAAGCACGTAGTTGATATTAATATCAGGAATTGTATAATTTGAAATACTACCTACATAAATCCAGAAACAAATAATCCTTGTATTTTTTTTTCAAATTGCATTAATAAAAAAAATTATCTTTAAAATGTCTTAGCAGTAAAAATGTATCTCTACCATTAATAAATAATAATAGATATATATCGGGACTTTTAGTTTTCTTTTGTCTACCTATTGCATATTTTTGTTCTTTTTGATGTTGGGATTTATGTTCTTCATTGCTTTTAAAAATCTATGCCTTTTAATGAATTTTATTTTATTTGCCTGATTCAGCAATTAAAAGGGGATGGGTGTTAATTACAGTATAGAAAATTAGTATTTGAAATGTATTAGTAATACAAATATGTTTATATTTGAGTTTGATGAAAGATTTCAAATGTTGTTCACTGTTTACTTTAAAAAAAAACATTTTTATTGCTTAAATTTTTTTTATTTCTTTAAGATCACTAAAATTAATTATTTCTCAGTTCTTGTACTTGTAGATTGCTCTTTAAGTTGTAGCAATAAACATTTCCATATGTGTTATGTTGTCTTCTTTGGAATTTTATTTAATTTCTGCCAAAAACAACAACAACAACAACAACAACAATAATAGTAATAGTAATAATAATAATAATAATAACTGTATGAAAAGAACTCTCTCTCTCTCTCTTTGATTGCATTTTTGATAATTCTCTTTGTATACTTCACATTTTAAATAATGACAGATATATTGTTACGATTATTTGATCTGTCTGTATAATAGAGATTTTATAGCATATAAGAATAATTCTGATTTGTGAAAGATAAATGTACTCTCAATCAGTTAACAAAACTCTCATGTAATTAACAGACTATATACGCTATCCATTATATAAATTATATGCATTTATTACTGTTTTAAAAAATAAAATAAAATAAACCTCCTAAATCAAATGGTATCCACTTGACAATATTGTAGTACATACAAATGTCCACATGGTGGCAATGTGGTGTTACACATGCACTCTGCTACCACATTTAGTTCAAATAACACTGAATTGATTAACAGGTGTAAATTAAAAGTAGAGAACATTTTCTAAAATGTCTTATAATGTTTATAAGCTGGTGCAATAGGATAACACTTAATTTTATTAGAAATTAATCTAAGCAGCTTCATATCCTGTGGTATTTTACCTGTCTTATTTATCCTTCTTTATTCCTTTATTTATTTATTTTACCTGTGAAAAGAAATCAAAGTGTGGATCTTTTTGTTCATTTAGAACAGCTAAATCAATGTTGTTGTTTTTAATGATGAATGTAATATTTGAACAGTTTTCCCCCATACATTATATTCATGTTCATTTAAATATGAGATGACTGACAGGGGGTTTGAATCCCACCTCCACCCTGTGTGCCCAGAGATTGCATGTTCTCCTCGTGCTTCCGGGGGTTTCCTCTGGGCACTCCAGTTTCCTCCCCCAGGCCAAAGACATGCACTGTATTGGCATTTCTAATTTGTCCATAGTGTGTGAATGAGTGTGCGTTTGTGCCCTGCAATGGGTTGGCACCCTGTCCAGGGTGTCCCCTACCTCGTGCCCCGAGTTCCCTGGGATAGAATCCAGTCTCTGCTGTGACTCTGTGTAGGATAAGCAATATAGAAAATGGATGGATGGATGGATGACTGACAAGGCCCAAGGCGGATGTGGAATATTACAATCATTAGGAAACATCCTTGATGTACCAGGGAGATACAGTCCAAGCCCACAGAGATAAGCAACGGTGCATTTAGTTTGTTTTTATTTGCAGAAGCGTGTATTACTTTATGACTACTTTGATAAGGAGTCATAATCTGCAGCCTGTACTGTGTACATAAAATGAGTCATAAACAAGATATGGTTTCAAAATATCCAACACATTACTAAGGCTTGTAAATGTGGGTTTTGATTTTATTTTACTTTATTTTTTTATTTTATTGCTACTGAATTAAAAAAGAATCTATTTTTTATTAGTCCCAGGATATAACTCATCACATTGTGTGTCTTAGAGCATTGCTTAAGTCATGCAGTGAATCTTATGGCTTTATTTCTCTGCAGCTCTGTAATTAATGATCTAGTTTCCCTGCACTTAAATGCAAAATATGTCCAATATATCACATGCATCCAAGTTCCCTGTTTTTGCACTTCCTCATCCCAGCTATGTTGCAAGGAGCAAGCAGAGTTTGTATTCATGTTGCACTGTTCCTACCAGCTGGAGTCGCACATTAACTGACCAACACTGGCTCAGGCATGCACCTTAATGTCAGTTCTCTGCCATACAATGTATAATACAAAATAATATATCGAATATGATATAAACCATGGACATAATTAGCACTTATCTTTGTTAAATAGCTGTGTTGGTAATATCACTGGATGTTATTGTAGCTTTAGCACTAAACCTGGGTTTGGGCTGCTATATCTGAAGAGGAGAATATGTTGCGATCAGGTTCAATGTTATCTCAGAATGAGAATGCAAGATGTTAAAAACAAACACGACTTTGGTTAATGTACGTGTATTGAATAAATCAAAGCTATATGTGCAGTGTTTTGTCATATAGTCTCCATTTTGATTACACTGTTAGAAACCAGAGCTAATGACATAAACACACTCAAATGCAGAAAGCGCCACACAGAGAGATACGATTAAACAAGATAGTTTAGTCATCCGGGGGGGGGTGTTCCAGTTAGAATGACTTTTGGAGATGGTAACAGGCAAGGGCCAAATACATGAGTGACAACGCAATAGCACATTGAACTGCAGAGGTTAGTAGCTTATAGCCACCTCACACACAGGGGCAGTCTCTGAGGTACTTTCTATGGCTCTGTGACATTCTCAAGCATTCTGATGATGAGAGTGTAATGCAGGACTGCAGCTTAGCAGTGATAAAGAATGCACTGCAGGCTGGTATCGAGGCTGAACGCTGGATCTTCCACTTGACACAGCTGCTTGCATGTGATATAGTAGCCCATTTGAGTGACAGGGCTGTCCTATAATAACTATAGTTACGCACACTCAAAAGCACGTCAAAGCATCAAAGCTTAAGATAAATGCCTCTGATACAGCCAAATGAATGGGAGCTAAACAATTCTGCAAAGCAAAAGTTATGATGCTATTACGAATATAGGTTGCATTTAATGAGATAATGTTCATAACTACAGAAGCAACACTAATATTAAGTAATAGGAGACATCACAATAAAGTGTGGCAGATTAGTATAATTGTTAAGGCAAGATGCATGGCTCAAATACAATTGCCAGCAGTTTGGCAGAAAGACACCGTGCTACTTGCTGCTAGTACCTGGCAGGTCTCTGGCACACAAGCTCAGGAGTCACTTGTCTGCCTTCAGAAAAGTTGCCATTTTTGAGTCTGTTCATTGGGTTAATTGATCCCAATCAGTTAAATTATTTGCTATTTACTAATGACCTGAGATGAGGAAGGAAAAGCAGCAATAGTAAACTCTTACTGTGAATGACTTGCTAATATCACAGGTTTGTTGCCCGTGTGCCCATGGAAACCGTAATTAACATTTCAGAAACACAGAAACTTGAGCCGGGTCTCAGACGGCTGCTGGGGTCGAGTTTGATTCCCCTGGGTGCACTGACAGTCCCATAGGATGGCCACCTGATACACAATTGCTTTTCATAACTCCATACCTCTATAGCAACTGCAAACTCATGATGACGCCTAGAGTACATTTAGAGAACATATTCTTCTGGGAAAAGCAGCAGATAGAACATCAACTGAGCGCAAAAGTTTAATTTACATCAATGTTTTCAGAATGGTTGTGTGTGTGTGTGTGTGTGTGTGGTTTTTTTTAAGACTGAAGTGGTTATTATTTAATCACAAGTAGCTAATGCTTTTAGCTCAAGTCTCTGAAATGTGTCTAAATGTATTCTTTGCCATGGCACTGAATGACACACACCTTCAAAAGTGGTGTGATCTCTATGAGTCGCCCATGGCAAGGAAGCAGGCCAATAAGATACGAATATGCTAATCAAGCCAGTGATGCTAAAAGATTCTGGAATGCTGAACAAGATGGAGTCACCATCTACCTGCTGATGATGATGGAAATAGAAGTATTTGTTTGTTGTTGTTGCTTTTTAAAATCCATAATCAAGAATGTTGAAAATCAGAGGTATTCAAGAAGGCATGTTGACCTAGTATTTGAAAATATGTGTGAGTCATATATCACTGAACCGAAAAAATATTAGTACTTTCTTGTCTGACTGCATTCCAACTGTGACCACGTTGACAGAACACATCGGTCCAGCAGTTTAAGGTTAGAGAGGACAGAAATAAATGGACCATCATAACCAACTTATCACGAGTTGAAAGAACATAATGTGTGCTTATGTGTATTTTGTTTTAAACTTTAGTCACACATTGCTAGGGCCAATGGGCAGTCCTTCATCTTCATATTCGATGAACAACTAGAATAATAAACATGAAAAGGGTTACATATTCATGCTCGTTGGTGGTATTATATAAAATTTTTAATGATCCACACCACCCACTTTATCAATATTTCAACCCCCTTCCTTCTGGCCACAGGTATAGACACATGTGTGCAGAAAGGCCAGCTATAGTAGGAGCTTTGTTCCTATGGCTATACGAGTGTTAAACACATAGGTAATTAGCCATTGTGATGCCACCTTATGCTCTGGCATATGTTGTATGATCTTGATGTTTTCTTTTTGTCCCCTTCTCCCCTGTCTGTGATTGTTTTGATGGTTAATATGTATGGTGTTGTTGTGTTTATGTTTCTACGCACCTCGGTGGAAACTAATCCCCTCTTTGAGGACAAATAAATGATCTATCTATTTACAGTAGTTCATGGACAATACAACTAGACATTTACTTTTTTTTTTTGCTTAGGTTGTGGTTTCCATCCATCTTCTACCGCTTATTCCTTCTTCAGAGTCGCAGGGAACCTGGAGCCTATCCCAGGAAGCATCGGGCACAAGGCGGGGTACACCCTGGACAGGGTGCCAGTCTAGTGGCAGATCTACTGTAAGCCAGTTAGATGCACAGCATATATTGAATATATAATGTAATATTTAAGAAAAAAAAAATTAAAGCTAGAAATATTGACTTTCTTTTTCAACTTTGTGAGCATACGCATGAAGTGAAAGCCACCTGGCAAACCTTTTCACCACGAACTACGAAGAACTACAGCTTTTCGATGTAAATAGGAAATAGAACAGGAAAATATCACCATTTTATTAGGGTTGTATTAATATAATCGCCCAATTAGCGTAATTGCTTTAGACTATAGAAGCAGCCATGAAGCCTTTTACATTTCTGAACAGAGTGAAAAACTGTGGTTCAACCTAATGGCAAGGTGTAAACCTTATGAATAATAGAGAGATGAGAGCATGTTGGTAAGATGTTTTGCTGAAGAGTCACACACAGAATCCCATTGCGATGAATCACTCTGCAGGAAAACTGAACAAGTCACTTATTCTGTATAAAATCTATACTAATAAAAAATAAACCGGTCTACGCTGTTATCAGTACATTCAAATTCTACATTTTATTTACAGTTTTGCTGCTTACAGACAGGAAGAAGTAGGATTCATCATTATGGGTTTCTGAGAATGTCTCTTTGGCAGATCATCTTGTGCTTATCTCTCAATTATTCATCAGATTTTCATACAGTGCCATTAGGGTGAACCACAGATTTTCCACTCTGTTCAGGAAAGGAACAGGAACATGCTTCATAGCTACTTCTGTTCTACTAAATTTAGTGAATCAGACAAGACATGTTTTATGTCCTGCATTTGCTTCTTTCGTTTTGCACTGGAGTTACAAGATTACTGTTGCTAACAAGTAAAGGAAGATAATAGCGCCTTAATGTCATTGCTTGGTTGAAAAATAGTCCACCAATCAAAAATATCCATTCGACAACATGGCCAGAAACAATGATGAAGGACTAAAGGCAGAGTTTATATGTTTCTACGATAAATTGAGTCGTGTGTTATTAAAGCTGTACTCTGAGCGTTCTTTTAAATAAGTAATTGGACTTTCACTTCAGTAAAGGATTAAGGTGATTCTACCATCTCTACAGTAGATGTATCGGATAAAGTGGTCTCAGAGTTCATCTCATCATGAACAAAAAGCTCGAAATTCATTTCTACCTTCAGTGAACCATGAATATTAAATCAATTCAGACATTATTAAAGTCATGTTAAAAGGTAACATTTATTTAACAGTAACACAAAATAAACACATTTCAGTTGTTACTTTGTGTTGTTTCCTTCATTTGAACCGTTCAGATACTCTTATCTAGTAGTCTATAACAGACTAATCTTTCTCTTAAAGCAAAGTAAACCCAAAGGACACAAAACTAAGTAAAACACATTTCCTTTATGTACGATTTTGCAACTCTTGTAACAACAACAACAACAATAATAATAATAATAATAAAAAATAATTATAATAACCCTCCAGGCCTGGAAATATTATCGAAAGTCACAAATATTGTAATTAACAAGGTAGAAGTGTTTTGGATGGCATTGACACAATATGACATTTATGATGTGTACATGGCTCGTTTTTAAAGTATAGCGCACTGCTATTTTTGGATTTTTGGGTCATATTTTATATACATAGAACATGTAAAATGAAACACAATCAATGATAATGTACTGTAATTACAGTGCTGTTACAGATGGATTATAGTAGCACATAGTACGAATGTCTATAGTGTTGCAACTGTTTTGTACGGAGGTGTATTTTGAACTTTTATGAGATTCCTGCACAATATAGGAGTTGTACCATGCCTACAGAATCGAATCTGTACTTTTACAGTACCTGGGTAATAACGAAGATC
>JAOUWY010000022.1:4429247-4440409 GCA_025728095.1 Prietella phreatophila | reverse complement strand
GAAATGCCAATACAACATGTCTTTGGCCTGGGGGAGGAAACTAGTGTACCCAGAGGAACCCCCCCCAACCCCAGAGGTGCAAGGCAACCATGCTAACCACTACGCCATTGCGTACAACATTCTGCTAACATTCCGTTGTGAAGTAAGAAACAGGATTTAGAGTTTTTCACTTCTATGCTTACCTAGTTTAAGGGGTTGAGTGTTAACATAAAGAAGTTCTATGGTGAAAATGGGCTTGTCCTCTGGTTGTTTTGCTGGTATTTAAACTGGTTCTTGAGAAAATGTCAAAACCGAACATAGTGTGCTTTCCTCCATTCAAAATCTCTCCCTATTATTACAAGCCATTCTACGTCACGCGAGAGATATTTTTGCATACCCCCGTCCTAACAAAGCCATTGTTGTTTCCTGAACCCAACATGTAAACTCACGTAACTCAAAATCACTTACCTCTATACCTCTGATTGGTACAAAGCACTCATACTGTAGACTCCTTCCACAAATGCTAAATAAACATCTCCTCAAAGCAAACATCGTTATACTATATAAAGGTCTGTGTTAGTTGCTGATATAGAAAATGACATCGCACTGGAATGAAGACATTCTGCAACTTCACACAACTACTGTCTGAACTGCTGTTATAGAAAATGAAGACTTTCTGACCAATCAGAATTGAGCATTCGATCGTTGTGTGCTCTGTCTGGTAGCTGGACTCAGCAACTCAAACAATCCATAATCTTATCAACTGCCTTTACTCAGTCAGTGCTGTAATCTGCTTCGAAAGTACGATATTTGAAAATTTACTTAAATTGGACCACATGACACAAACTCATCCACATATATTGTTACAATACAGCGTTTGAAGAATCACTACGTTATTACAGAAATGTTCGAAAGGGTTGTCAGCTTCCATCGTTTCAAGAATTCCCTTGTCCCACACGTATATACAGCATTTACGTAGATAGGTCTTTACGTAGATAGGTCTTCTGTAAAACTTGTCCGTATGTTTCTTAACATCATTTTTCTTCCATTTCTTCCATCATTTTTCTTCCTCAGCCGTGTGCCCTGGCTTTTTACGGGTTTGCATGAGTGTGACGTTGACTGGACTACTGACCTTTCTCTCTGCCACAAGGTACATTTAAAACCAGACCATCCTGTGCACTGAATTTCTATTTTTAAACAGAACAGCTCCACTAAAAAAAACCGCAAACCTGAAAGCAAAAAAAAAAAGTCATACTGTAACCCTCTCATAGTGCGTTCACAGTATGACAATAAATAAGTAAAGATATTACTATACAAAATCCCGTGTATCTATTCCTTTCTGGGCTTATCTCATTGTAGAGTATTTACAATTAGGGTGTTTAGAAACGTTTGTATGACAGTGCATCTGTAGGACTGTACAATAGGTTTACTCTTGTATTTCTCTGTCTCTCAATACATCCATTAGGCGAAGGGAAGAAATGCTTTGAATGTCATTTGAACTGGCAGCACTGCTCACACAAGTTTGTCAACTTCTTACAACAGATGACCAGGCAGGATTTCAGAGAGAAAAAGGGAGGGGCAGAGAAAGAGAGACAGA
This sequence comes from Prietella phreatophila, assembly GCA_025728095.1. Taxonomy (NCBI): domain Eukaryota; kingdom Metazoa; phylum Chordata; class Actinopteri; order Siluriformes; family Ictaluridae; genus Prietella; species Prietella phreatophila. The sequence continues at coordinate 4,438,833 of JAOUWY010000022.1, read as the reverse complement.
GACAGAGATAGAGAGAGGGGTCTGGGGGGTAAGTAGTATGCCCTTTATCAACAATTACAGTACATTATTTGGGTGGTACAGTAACTGTTGGAACAATTGATGCTTAGAATAACTGTTTAAAGGAGGGGACTGCAAAATTCTGAAAGCGAGGACATACAGTATAAATGTAACTGTAAAAAACTGTTTTATATATATATATATAAAATTAAATATTATATGTATTAAATCAAATTACTGCAGCATATGCAAGTTAACATAACTAATGTTTCATGCATGAGAGATTATAATGCAAAATCTACTGAGAATAAATCCTATAGAAAAGTCACCACACCACACCCGAGAGAAACCAGTCTCTACCACGCCCACTAGTTGTCCATGCGTCATGCTTAATACAACCAAACCATGAGCTCTCTTCTGATTGGACGACGCTGCACATGCTGCCATTGTGTAACCAATAAGAATGCCCATGTGAATCCCATTCATTCTAGTCATGTAAGGAAGAAAATAATTGTTGGGTTTTATGTTTGTTTGTTTGTTTTAAGTTTAAATATTAACCGTAAATACACAGTTTATAGTTTTTTATCCATTTAACATTTTCAGCATTTTCATTATGTGAAATGAATGTGGGATATTTTCTCTGTAGATTTAATCCCTAGTGCCTCTGTTCACTATCAACAAGTACTGCAGTCTGAATGAGAAGAATGAGACTGTCTAAGGAGGAAAAAAGCTCAAATACAATCGCCAATGTCAATCAACATGCTGCAAAAAGAAGTATAGTGTGGTTTTAGCGTACATATTTCATTACATATGAAATGCAGGTTGTCTAAAAGTGTATGTCAGTGATCAACAGAGTGATACATAGGGAAGACGTCGTTATTAAATGTATAGTTGTAATGATCATTTTTAAATGACTCATATTAGTTACACAAAAAATATTGGCAAATATTGGTTGATAGATAGATAGATTTTAAAAAGTTGGGTATTTAAAGCTGCTTCATACATTATTTAGGCTGTATACAGTATTTTCCTCAAATGACAAACATTAATTAAATTCTCATTAAAGGCTGATTAATATTTAGTCACTACTAATAGGCTAACTTTAATTATTTAATGATTAATTGTACTTACGGCTTAAAGGCAGAGAGATGAATCCAAGCAATACGCAGCTCAAAACTACACTGCAGTTTTTCCTCAACAGCATCTTCCTTCGCACTCACCAGGTTTATTTACGGGATTTTTATTCTTCTTATTACTATTATTATAATGTACTTAAAATACCTTTAACCGCACGCCTCTGTCACGACTTCCGCTCGTTACTGTACTGTGGTGCTTGGTGCAGGGCCGAGAGCGTCCTCTTACAGTCAGAATCCTCCTCGCATCAAATCTCATCCATTTCATAAGGGCAGCGCGCGCCGGTTGGGGGGAGGGGCGGGGCTTTCTCAGTGGCGTGATGTCTGAAGTGAAGTACGTCGGTGTGTGGGAGGGCGGGGCTTAAGGCGACACGTCATGAATGGATAAGAGTCAGCTTTAGACGCCCATCATCCCAACCCCACCCCCCATTTCCACGCCCTCTTGGATAGATGAACTGATGGATATGGGGACGTTTTGGTCCCCATTTGGACTGCTTTTATCTTAAAAAAAAAGCACAAAACTTTTATGTGGATAAAAAAATGAAAGTGGAATGGTTAGGTTTAGGTGTAGCAGAACATTAATTAGCTGCATAAATAATTATGTCTGTGGAAGGTCCTCTGTGTGTGTGTGTGTGTGTGAGAGAGAGAGACTGCACGATATATTATTTTTTTTAATAGAATCAAAACATTATTTGCCTTAACAACCTTCATGCATATAATCTATCATGACATTCTCATGATTAAAATAATAATAATAATAATTTCCCTCCACATAACACATTCCTACTCAGCATTTACTTTGATACAAAATCTTTGTGCAGTCCAGGCATCACTCACGCCAGGGTGACTCCCACTTTTTGCCTACCAGGAAGCAATTAGAAGGTTCTAGAAATCCTCCCCCATAGAAACACTATTCCCATTTGGGAACCGGACCCAGGTGGTGCCCCATCTGGGGAATCTGCAAAACTAATCCTGATTCTGCTTTTTTTATGTACATAAGTCATTTTATCCTTGTAACAGGATGCAGAATCAATATTTATTATGCTCCATGTAAAGTGACTTGTATAGAAGAGAAACTAGATATTGGGGAGGTAAGGAAATGCTCTTAAATAAATAAATACATAAATAAAGTATCCGCTTATTCTCTATAATCCATATAAATTATACGATTATTAGAGTGAATATGGAGTCATCCTTGGAGTTAATAAAGACTTGGATATTTTGCACACAAAAAAAGTGATTATTTTACAAATTCACATTTTGATCATGCACTAGTTGTTTAAAAACACTAATCAATCACAACAATGTTTGCATGTGGTATTTTTCATTTTCATTACCTCTTTGAGCTCCCAGTTCTGACAGGACCAATCACAACTATGGAAAGTTGGTGGAGTGATTATAAGGGCAGATTTGCACCACACAGCCTACATCTGAAAAAAAATGGCTACATGATGTTTTCTAAACATCACGTGGATTTAACACTACTCTGTGCTTATCAATATTTATAGTTACTTCACAAGAATTCTGCTTTTTGCTCAACAGAAATCCTTAGTCGTCAAATGTTCCCAGAGAGCTAACAATGCTGCCAGAGCCATGAGAGTGTAATATATTACAAACTTTGACAAACATGTTAATGTTTCATAGATTTTTGGATGTTAACTAAAAATCAATTGTGCTCACCCCTCCTATTTGCACATGAGGGATAGCCGATGAGGTCATACTGCAGGAAGGGCATTTAAGGAATGCTGAAATAGCTGCTGAACTACATAGCACTTTAACCCCACCACCACCATGCACAAAGACATCCATACAATCGGATGTGTGTGTTCATATGAGGCAAGACCCAACCCATCCCACCCTTTGGCAATGATTGTAGAAGAGATGAATGTGTGTGTTGTACGGGAGTTATGTGTGCGTAGTGGGTAGTCCATTACCACATGGGCATTACCACATTGTTTAAAATGTGATACATTACATTAAAGGTGTGGTTTGTAAAATTGATTGTTTCTAGTCCTGTAATAATCATGTAAATTATAAGCATACCTCAGAATATTTAATTATTTATTGTATTAAAAAAATACACCGTATCTGTCATTTTAGACCTTTTCTGGCCCTTAAATTAGCTCACCGCTAGAAAAGCTCTATCCAGCACCAGTGATAAGTAGTTTAAAAAGAAGGGGTGGGATAGGTTGGGGAAAGACTTGTCAATGTTTTCATTATAGTTCAATAAGAAAATTATTAATGATGCAGTGTGTACAGTTTAATGATTCTAGTTGTGTTATGCATACAATTTATAAGAATACCTTTAAAGAACTTGAAATTTATTGTGATATTAGAATGGAAGATTAGCGTCTTCCTTTTAGATCTTTTCAGGCCCTGAAATTAGCTCCGCCCACAGCTAGAACACTTTCCTGCAAAAACCAACTCACCAGGCATTACTAGTTTCAACAGAAGGGGTGTGGTTGATCATTTTCTTTGCACTTCACATTTGAAACAGCACAGGGTTCTAGAAATGATCAACTGCTCCTTTAAATTCAGTACAACAGGTGTTATATCTGCAAATTGGCAAAAATCCTAGTACCACACAGGTTTGCTGTTGGGTCCTTAAATGTTCTAGATTAGCCAAGGCATGTTTTTTGTCTTCATTGGGAGGCTTAGCCTCATGTTTGCACTTTGCATTTCTAAATCATATAACTCACCTCAAAACTGTACTGATTCGTTCAGTATCACAATCAGACTTGATTAACATTTTGGACACTGTATGACAGTGCGAGCTACAAATATGCAAAAAAGGATGCTGTGGAGCTGGCAAGGCAGCCATCTTAAAGCAGGATTTGCCTTCTTCCTCAGCATCGATAGCAAACTTTGGTAGGGGATGTGGCCCAAAGTTTGAAGATGAAATTGAATGTTAAATATCATATTTAGTTTTATGAAGCTGAATTGGTATTCTTGAACCTTACAATCTCTCTTGAGATGGTTATTTCAGCATACAGTTTGCACTTTTACATCATGAGTACATTAGCCTCTTACAGTAGCTAAACAATAAACAAGCCATTTTAAGGGTGGCCTTAAAAGTGAAGAACTGATGGTTCTCTCTCTCTCTCTCTCTCTCTCTCTCTCTCTCTCTCTCTGAGAATCTGAGGGAGGGAGAGAAGCAATGAGGCTCTCCATCTTCTCTCTCATTCCTCATGAGTTTTCCAGCTGGATGTCAGCTTACTCTGGGCAAGTGTTCAAAACACACAATTTCCTGAAAGTAGGTCGTCCTGCCAAACGCAGCACAGGGCAAGAACTTTCCAGAAACAGTGATGCACACACAAACACACACACACACACACACACACACACACACAATGAGCAACCAGTGACCTTGTCCTGCTGGGAAAAACAGAAACCATCACAGAAATTCTAATGGTTTCCACTACAAATACCATTACAAACCATCAACTAACTGTTAAGATCTTTACCTTTACCATTATTGGTTCTTAATGGTATCCACTAGACATAACATGCCACCAATAGAAGGCAACAAATTACCAGTAGACCCACAGGGACCATTACAGTTTCCATTCAGTTTTTTCAGCAGGGTGCTACTACCAAATTCTTAGCATGATAAAGGTGGAACTTGCTAACTGGCTACTGAGCAAACTGATCTAAAACGGAGTTAATTTGTTAAAAACAAGAACAAAACAACAACAAAAAAAACCACACAGCACCCTCCAGAATTGCTGCCATGAAAATTAGCAAAAATTTATATTCAAGAACAAATGCAAAAAGTGATATTAACTCTAGTATAAAGGGACAAATAGTTGTACTTAAACATGCATATTTTGCACATTTATTTATGTATTTATTTAACAAAATACTGCCTTCAAATTATCAACATTGAAATGAATATTGTGACTCTAAAAAGGTTTTAGGGTCTTGGTCACATCCTGCATGCAGAACATTTTGAGTTACTTTATATTCTTAGGTCTGTGCATTTAAACTTCCGTGTTCCATTGAGACCACAGGTTTTCATTAGTATGTAAATACAGGTCCGTATGAAACACTGGCTTGTGTGTAACCACTTCTCTGTTTATTTGTCTCATCATCTTGCTGAAAGCTCTATGTCCAAGAACCTCCTGGCAGAGGTTTTGGACTGCAATTCTGAAACATCCTGGTACTTAACAAAATTCATTGTCACTGATATGCAAATAATAATAATAATAATAATAATAATAATAATAATAATAATAAGAGGCCCTGATCCACTTTAACTGTTTACATGTAATTACCTGATTTGTGCATGTCGAACATTATGTGGCTTTTCCAAAGGTCAATGGAATTTTACGTGTGTGCAACCTCAATTTATATCTCAGGGAAACAACAGTTCCTTGGGACTGACAGCAAATTAAAAAAAAAATAATACATGGGTTTTTTTCCCCATGAATGATCGTTTGTTTCCATTTTATATAATGCATTCCTTAGTGGCATCACTAATTGTAGCGTATACATTTCAGAAAGACTATATATATTTAGTTAGGATATACTGTATTCTCACTTTACACCCAGTGTTTCAGGCTAAGTATACACTCTGCTCAGGATAAAGTGGTTACTGTCCATAAATGAATATGAATGAGGAAGTTGAGGCACCAAGGTGTCTTTTAACAAACTTTACATAAGTTAATAAAGTACTGGAACAGCCGTTATGATTATCATGATGATTCACCTATGGCCAAAGGTGTGATGAGGGTGTGTTAATACTGGAACGTGCTGGTTTTACACAATATTGTGATTCTTCAGGTGTGGTTTAACGCAGTGTGACTTACTGTAATCTGTAGACATAACCAAATCTAGTACTGGAATTGGTTCATAGTTTGTGTTAAGCCCTATTGCCACCTGGAGGACACTGGTGTACATTACAGACTAAAACGTCTGTTAAATTAGGGCGTACGTTTGACGTTGGATCGTTTGGTCAATTTCGTTCCATCATGTCATCATTTCTTTGAAAACACCATACAGAGCACAGTACAGTCAAAGTTACATTACTGTGACATTACAGTATTTTATTGTCAAATCTGAGTGTCCACTGACACTCACTGACTAACACAATACAGAAACGTACTTCATTTACTATGGAGTTCATTCCCTTTGTTATCATACGAGAAAGCAACACTGAAGATTGCAAATGTTGAAAATTTCATGAAATTTATTTCATTGATAACGTACACCACACTTTTAACAGGTTGACACATATGACCATTTTTACTGAGTTTTACTGGGAACTATCCATCCCCATCCATCTTCAACCGCTTTACTTTTACTGGGAACTAGTGCTTTGTAAATGCAGAGAAGATCTAAGCGCATAAATTGTGGTTTGCGATCGCAATACAGAGACATATGACCACGATTTGTTGGTGTAGGACTGCCCTTGTGAGCTTACGTTACAGTCACAGCTGTAGATTTACACATCTGGTAATAGAATTTTATAGAAGGAATGCAGTGTCGTTTTCACGTATGATTACTTTCACGTTTAATCTCAGCAGAGGACAAGAAGGGACACCTGAAAAAGCATTTTAAAACACCTACATAACATAACGTTTCTACAAAAGTCAAACTTGACAGTAATTCGGCATGCTGTCCACATCGACATCAACTTTCATTTGATCAGAAATACGCTCTTATTCAGAGCAACAAACACGTCAAGACTACCAGTGGTGTGTCAGATACATGTTTTAAGAGGTGGACGTGACATACAGTACATGGAGCTCGATAGTTCTTACACACCATCTTGGTGGCAGTCCTAACTCGGTACCTCAAGCTGGGAAAGAAAGATAGAACAGCTAAATTGCTAACCCTATTTGCATGCAGCTGGACGTTACATGGTTGCGCACCAAGAAGTTAAGATGGCACAATACTATAAACTGAAAATAGCGCTACGTAAATCACACGCACACGCAGCTGATAGGATACAGCATTAATAATATACACACAATATACAGTACGACTAATGCAGAATTTCAACGTAAAAACAAACGGCTCCACAAGGGGGCAGTGTGCAACAAATTGCATCAACATCAAAGCACATGCAGTACAGGTTGGAATTAAATACAACTTATCTATAGGATTTACTTGGTAAAACTCTACTTGGTAGACTAGCTATGTCCTGTGCATGTGATTAGCCAGGCTTCAATCCAGTCTTTTTTTTATTATAGCTACAATATATGATTATTAGAGAAGAAACAGACCAAAAATTTGCTGTGAAAAACAATCAAGGATGCAGCGAGTCTGCTCGTGATTCTGTTATAAGCAGTATTTTTCCATCATTTCTCTGGAAGAATCTGCTTAAGGCTTTAACAATACAGTTTACGTTGATTAGTGTCTTTATCCCTGGTCTTCATCACTGGCAGTGTTAGAGCGCTCCTGAAACACATGAGCAGGAAATGATGTGAGTGACATTTGGCTGTAAGATACTGTACTTAAATTTGCAGGTTTTCTATTGGAACAGTAAGGCCAATTCAATTGTTTTGGCCGTAGAATGAAGACATCTGGGTTTGAGATCAAAAGATGAACACAAGAGGGGAGTTTAGAATTTCAGCTTTTATTTCCTGGTACTTATATGTAGATGTGTTAAATGACATAAAGCATAGAACCTTTTGTAATAAGACCACCCAATTTGTAGGCAAGCAAATATACTGGAACATGTGACTAAACATCTACGCTTGGTTTTGGCCTTTAGTTTCACCTGTGAAGACTGCATTTGTTGTTAAAAAAGATAACCCAAAGTGAAGATCAGAGCGTTCCATGGGAGAAAAGCAAGCCATTTACAAGCTAAGAAAATAGGGAACCATTGCATAAGCATTGGGTGTAGCCAATACAACAATTTGGAATGTCCTGAAAAAGAAAGAAACCACTGGTGTATTGAGCAACAGACATGGAATTGGTTGGCCAAGGAAACAAAAGCAGCTACTGACAGAAACATTGTGAGAGCTGTGAAGAAAAACACGAAAACTACAGTCAGTGACATCACCAACAACCTCCACAGGGCAGGGGTGAATGAATCACATCGCTCTTCTCAAATCCACCTTTTGATCTCAAACCCAAATGTCTTGAGTGTACACTGCACAAACAAATGAATAGGCCTTGCCATAGCAATAGTTTCGGAGGGGATTGTATTTCATGTTTTGTTTAATCTGCAATAAATGCTTTAGCAATACACGACTTCTATTTAAAAGAAAACACACTTAAAGACAAATCCACACTGAACAAAAGAGAGTGATGCAGCAGACCTTTTGTCCTTTAGTCTGTCCAGCTTTCTCACTTCCTCATCTATACACTCTGTTCTTTTATGCTAATACCGCTGAAAAGATCAGAGCCATCATACTTGTCATCTCGTGGATCCTTGCCTCTGCTGAGACTTGTATAGCTGCATGGCAATCTGTAACTTTGAGTCCAACTTCCATTACGTCTATGTCTACTGTGAACTGTGCAATATTCCATTTGTTCCTTATCTGTATATAAACGAGGTGTTACTCATCTGTATATATTCATATTTGTATTCATCTGTACATACATTGAGGTGTTCCTAGTGTACATAATACCATTTTTATAGTTTTTTTTACTACTATTATTCTTATTTTTCTATTCCTATTATATATATATTTTAGACATTTTTTCTACTCTATTCTTATTTAATGTGTATTCTTTCTTTTTTGTGTAATTGAGCTACTGTAACAAGGGATTATCCCCAGTGTGGGATCAAAGTTATATCTTATCTCATCCTATCTTATGTTAGATTTCTTATAAATGTGACATTGAACGTTGCTAGAAAATGGTGAGTGAGAAAAGAAGTGCTTGCTCTTTTCTTTTTAGGAGCTAACAGCGAAGCATTCCTGCTATCACTTGTGTTTGAGATTGCTGAGTTTTTCCCCCCTCCTATTAAACTCCATTGTAACTACTCTAGCAATAACAATGTCCCTGGATGACATTAGCACAGCACACAACTGCTAAATTGTCATGAGAATAACAAGCATACAGTACCAACAAATTACCACCAGAATTGCTAAACACATCACAGATACAGTGGCAAGAAAAAGTATGTGAACCTTTTGGAATTTCATGGTTTTCTGAATAAATTTGTCATAAAATGTATCTGTCAGGGCTATTGACAAATATAATGTGTCTAAAATAATAACACAAACAATTCTGATGTCTTTATTGAACACGCTCATTCAACATTCAACATGGCAGTGGAAAAAGTAAGTGAACCCTTAGAATTAATAACTGGTTGACCCCGCCCAGGCAGCAATAACCTCAACCAGACGCTTCCTGTAGCTGTGGATCAGACCTGCACATCGTTCAGGAGGAATTTTAGCCCATTCTTCCTGGCAGAACTGCTTCAGCTCGGTCATATTCTTTGGACGTCTCATGTGTATGGCTTTCTTCAAGTCATTCCATAGCATCTCTATTGGGTTGAG
>JAOUWY010000022.1:4351650-4373562 GCA_025728095.1 Prietella phreatophila | reverse complement strand
TAAACTTAACACTCTATTGCATTTTTTGTCGTGCCAAATAAACCCCCCCCCCCCCCATTTGTAAACAACAACTATTTCTTGTTCAGTGTGCATGAACGGCAACCTTGAATATTGGAGAATGTGTCTGAATATAAAAAAAAAACTCTCCCCATTCCACACACACACTGCCCATTTCAGTTTAAACCACTTCTACAAATTGTTTAAATCGGCATCTTACTTCCTGAATTCCTGAACCAAGTACAATGAAAGAAGCGAGACTGTTATGCAAAATAACAGGAGTTACCCAAATGGATCGAACAGGTTATTAACTAACCGTTCATTGCATGTGAAGCCCAGTTTTAAGCCCTATGTGTTCTTGTGAGCAGCATTCCACTAGAAGTGTAAAAAAAAAAAAGATATACTTTTATTGTCACTGAAGGAAAATTAGTTTTGGACTATGTATGTTCTGCGGTTTTACTAAACAACATAACAGCACAAAATAACACATACTCTCATGCAGCACAACACGCTCTACATATGTAGATACACCCGTTCACTCATTCACGTCTACTAACAATGGTGGCGTCTAATGACTGATAAAGCCTGCGTTGCTCATAAATATAAAATGGTGCCCAACCCGTGTGGCCTAAGTTGCACAAATAACATTGCATAACCCAAGTAGCCTAACCCTTATGGCCAACACCTATGTTCCATGCATACTAGCATTGAGAAGCTTAATGAACATGGGCACAAATGAATGTTTATATTGGTTCAGATTGCACTTTAGGACCCTGAATCTTCTACCAGAGGGGAATAGCTGAAATTCAAGGTAAAGTATGTGGGTCGGATCAGACGCTATATTTTTCCACCTGTCTAATAACTGGCCGCTCATAGATTATCTGAAGGGGCGAATGGTTTTTAACCCCCATAATCTTCATAGCTGTCTGTACCTGACAGGCAATCTGTGATTTTGGACTGCACCATCAGGTTACCATATCAGGCTGTTATATTAAAATGCTCTCTAATAGTGCATGGTAAACGCAAGCATATCCATTAAGTTTTGGCTGTGTGAAAACAAAAGCCAACAAGTGTGGAAAATTTCCTCTTTCCTGGTCGTGACATAGAAACACTTTTTACTTTTCTGGTTAAGGTGCTCTGTCATGAAGTAAAGCTAGCTTTTAAACAGTCAGCGAGTATAGGTAAGTTCCATTCCAGTTTTTACTGGTCCACAATTGTGTTCTCAAAATAGATTTAAAAAAAACGACCACGTTTGATCTGCAACCCTAGAAGCGCAAAGCCCCCCCACCCCCTTTATTCTCCTGGACCTATGCAACAACCTTTTCCATATAACGTTTGCCTTTCTTTGTTTTGGTTTGTTTTTTTTCCGTTGCTTTTTCTGGGCATCGATTTGCACAGACCCATGGCTACAGCGCTGTAAGAGCCCGGTAGGAAATCCACAACTGATCCAGTTCAGTCGAGAAATCATAGACCTGATGAAAAACCAGCCCTGCTGCCTGATGCCAATCACTAAATTCGTCCCAGCCTACCACCATCACTTTGCCAAACAGTGCCGTGTCTCTGATTATGGCTACTCCAAACTGCTGGAGCTGCTGGAGGCTGTACCGCACGTACTGCAGGTTGGAGTTTCACAATACAGTAGTTTTCTGATTTTGTGCATGTGTGTTTTAGGTTTAGTCCTTTTTCACTGATTTATGCAGGAATTTTATTTTTATTCATATTGGTATATAACTACAGAACTCTTTTTCTGGACTAAACCATAATATAAAACTAATTTTTATTAGTTTTTGACAAAAATTGAGCAAAGTATATATCATGTCTATGCATGAAATGAAAGCACGTGCTTCAATAACCATCACCCAGCTTTAGCCTAATGGAAAATACTTGGTGCTATTTTAGGTAGTGATTGTGTGACACAGCTGCACTACCTGGTACTTTTTAATATTTAATAACTTCACCAATGCTGTGTGTGTGTGTGTGTGTGTGTGTGTGTGTGTGTGTGTGTGTGTGTGTCTTTTTGGATGGATGGAATATTGAGTGATTTGCCTCACCATAAGCATTGTTTCTTCTACTGCAGATCCTGGGCCTCGGCTCTAAGCAGTTGCTGACCCTCACGCACAGGGCACAGGTGAAGCGTTTCACTCAGGACCTGCTCAAACTGCTGAAGTTTCAGGCAAGCAAGCAGGTCATCATCAGGGACTTCATGCAGGCCTACCACTGGTCAGTCACCTGCACTATTCTCTAGTCTCTTTTCTGTCTTTAGAATAAACGGTATACACCTTGAGATGCACCAGGGCTACTTGTATTGGTCTTATACTGCACTGTAACTTATTACTCCTGCTTCATGATTTATCAGCATCATAACTTAATGCATGCGGCTAAGAGTGTGCTGATTTAATCAGGTGGCTCGTAACAGTTGCCATTACCACTGACTGGGATTTCTGTAATATAGCATTGCTATTCTGTTGCCACTGTTACATGTGACCTGAGCGGATAGTTTGCTACTTAATTCCTTCATCTCTGTGAGAACATTCTGAATGTGAAAAGTTTGAACACAACTACTCGGGTTTGCTTTACTTTTAGTATTTCCTTAAAGCATTAGCATTATGAAATAACGCACAGTTTGTCTGCTTATTAAAAATGATGTGTGTTTGTCTGGGACAGGTGTTTCTCCCGAGACTGGCATGTTGTTGAGTACGGAATGTGTGACTTGATGGATGTGCTGACTGAGATTCCTGACACGACCATCACCATCACACAGCAGGATTCTGACACGGTCATATCCGTACCTAAGAGAGGTGATGATTCTCAGAGTTTTTGAAATGTGTTAGTGCTATACAAATAAAATTGAATTGTTACAAAACTTCAACTAAAAGCTTATTAACAGGGACTTGTACACACTTCAATTCTTTTTAATATTAAAGACTTCTACAAGAGTTGGATCACCTTTTTTCTTTCTTTTTTTTAAATAATACCCTTTTTTTTTCTTTTTTTTTTGATAGAAATTATATGATAATTGGATTGTGCAATAGACAGTTGAGCAAGATCTTAAATCTAAACTCACCCCCCCCCCCGTCCCCTCATGCTTTGGTTCTCAGAGCGGACCACAGAGGAGATGGAGCGCACCAGACAGTTTGGGAAGGAGGTGGTGGATCTGCTGCGGCACCAACCACACTTCCGCATGCCCTTCAGCAAGTTCATCCCCACTTATCACCACCACTTTGGCCGCCAGTGCAAGCTCACCTACTACGGGTTCTCCAAGCTCGTGGAGCTGTTTGAAGCCATTCCTGATGTCCTTCAGGTGACAGCTGATCAACCTGCTGTCACGGCTCAACATCTCTGCTCTACAGCCGTCTGTTAGATGCCTTTTTCAGAATGTTGCTCAAACTTGGATGTTTTATTAGTTAGATTATTTTTGCCTGGCTTGCATTTTTAGTAAGTTATTTCACAGATTGTAGAGAAGAACAGATTTGAAAAAAAAGTGAAGCTCTGTGATATGTACTATGTAATTAATGTGGGTGAGGATTGGTGTGCTGTAACATTATTTTAAACCAGCATACCTACAGTTAGAATTCTTCTGATCTCTGGACCTGTGCGCAGGTGCTAGAATGTGGTGAGGAGAAGGTACTAGCTCTGACTGAGGTGGAACGGGTAAAGGCTTTGGCAGCTCAGCTGGTGAAGCTCTTGCGTGCTCAGAGAGACAGCGCCCTACCTGTTAGCCAGCTGCTGGCTGAGTACAGCAAGACCTTCGGTTACGGTCTCCGCCTGCAGGATTACGATGCCAGTACGCTGCCTGCCCTTCTCGCCAAACTCTGCCATGTAGTCAAGGTAAGCATTGTCGTCAGCATGTGATATTTCAAGGCAGCATTAACAATGGAGGAGTCATATATTAGTTTCTAGAGTAATATAGACCTTCATTTTCTAAAAAATATTCGTAGTTGGCCAAGGTTCAAGGGGGGGTCTGAAAAGTAAACTGCAGCGATCACTTGCCCAGTTTATGATTTTTTCAATCCTGATCTTAATATTCAGAATACGCATTTTTATTTTATTTATTTATTTATTTTTACATCTTAAACATGTTATGCTTCACTTTTCCTCCCTGTTCATTGTATACTTAATTTTTTATCCTTTAACAAAGGTAGTGGATGGTGCTGAAGAAAAAGTGGTCCAACTTATCAACAGAAAATCACTACGTGCTCTTACGTCCCAGTTACTGTCTGTAATGATGTCACTTCCTGATGCACACAACTGGCTGGGAGTGGAGGCGCTACAGAAGCAGTACGAGTCGATGTACGACCAGCAACTCAACCCCTGCGAGTACGGCTTCGTCTCGCTTACCGAGCTGCTCAAGAGCCTGCCTTACCTAGTGGAGGTGTGTATGTGTAGGTGTGCAAGTGTGTTGGAGTGTTAACATTTTCAGCATGAAATATACTATTAAAATCATTTTGCTGCATTTATAGGTCTCTTCTGTATGTGTGATTGAAGCAATTCATCTTGATAGAAAAAAACTGAGGATACATAAAATTGATCGTTTCATCATTCTCTATACAGTTGTTTGAGGAGGAGGAGGATGATAAGGTCAAAGATCAAGTAAGGTTGACTCAGCTGTACCAGTTTGCCCGAAAAGTTCGAGCTCTCCTGCATACCTACCACTATAACCAGATCTTCCTGACTGAGTTTCGGGGTGCCTTCAGCAAGTACACGGGCCACGAGTTCCAGCCTCGTGATTATGGATACAGCAGTCTGGATGAACTCCTGGCTGCCATTCCACAAGTCAGTGTTCAAATGTTTCTTTCCATTTTTAAGAAAATCCGGACGTTTTTAATACAGAATTGTCTCCCCTGGAGAGTAGTAGGAAAGGAAAGGCAATGAGAGTTTCCTGTTTAGTGTTTTCTTTCCATTCAACTCAAAAAGCAAATAAATTTTTTTTTTTTTTTTTTTTTTTTTTTTAATTTAAATATGGCATTGAGAAGGCTGCTGCTTTGATGCTGCAGATTTAATGAATCACATTACAGCTTGTACTTCTAACTGGTAGCCAGTATGTTTGGGCACAAAGCTGACCTGCAGGCTGTTATGGTTGCTCTGTGTGGAACCCTCCCACCCCCGCCCCAACTATCGACGCAAAAGCACTCGGTGCAACACCTTTTCCTACTCAAAATGTGCTCTGTTTAAACTAATGGCTACGTAGCTGCAAGCAATTTGATGGCAAATCATTTCTCTGTCGTTCATTACGGGCGGCACATGTAGACACCCAGCGTACTTCATGGTAGGAGAGACGGTGGAATGATTTAGATAGCACTGTTTAGATTTTCCAAAATTTATTTCTATTTACTTGTTTTAAACAGGTAGTCTGGATCAAGGGCCATGGACACAAGAAGATTATAGTCCTGAGGAATGATATGAAAGGTGAGGGAACATTATTATACTCGAGGCCTTATTAATGGCTGTGTTACCTATTGGCACAGCATGCTTGAGATTCTATAAAGATTTCCCAGCTAATGATAGATTTTTGATGTGTTGATTTATTGATGGCTCCATGCAGGCATCATTGTGCAAACATCTAACGAGTGAAGCATCAAGAAAAATGTGTGAAAAGATCACAGAATCCCAGGCACGGATTCCTACACGGTTGTACGTGCTAAAGTAACTTTTACGGTTAGGTTGAAGCCTGCTTTATCGATATCGAATGGCTTGGCTGTCAATTACCTAGCATGCACACCGATAGACTGTTAGAGTTTCAGCTTTTCCTTTGTTAGAATAGTGTTCACCTGGATTCGAGTATTGAGCGTGTTGCTGCTATTTCTGC
Organism: Prietella phreatophila; assembly: GCA_025728095.1. Taxonomy (NCBI): domain Eukaryota; kingdom Metazoa; phylum Chordata; class Actinopteri; order Siluriformes; family Ictaluridae; genus Prietella; species Prietella phreatophila. The sequence continues at coordinate 4,367,759 of JAOUWY010000022.1, read as the reverse complement.
CTTTCATTAATGTGTGCGCGTCATCAGCCCGCGGCAGCCCTGCCAACACAGAGAGCCCTCAGCTTGAAGAGGCCCGAGAGAGCCAGAGCCCTGCCAGCACACACAGCCCAGGTAATCACACACACGCACATGGACTAGAAAGTGCTGCATCAGTAAATTGTACATAACTGATTGAGGATTCATGTGAGTCAGCATCTTGCTCAGGATCAGGTGATTATGGAGACACTGGTGTTCCTGTATTCATCATAACAATTAAAAAAACAGTTGCACAGAAAACGTGTGTTCTAAATTGCTGTTAAATAGTACAGCTATAACTACACCATTATAGGTCTCTATAGTGGCATGCTATTTAGTCTGGGAGTATAGCAGTTGAGGCATTGAGAGTTCTGCTAAGCAGCCAATAAGAGGACTCCTACCACTAGCTTCTATTTAGCATGCTCAGTTGCTCAAATGCTGACTAATCCCAGAAAGGCAAATAGAAACAATGTTGGATTGCTCAACAGCGACTGCTAGCTTGCTGTGTCGGGACCCTAAGAAGTAAAACGAAGGAAAAATTGTGTTAAAGGACAATTCAAGCTTTCTTTTGCCTTCCTAGCCTCAGGTGGTAGTACTGGTGAGGCAGAGCTGCTGTGTATGAGCTCCGGTTCTCCCGTGGACCTGCTATGCGGGCCGGTTCCCTCCTGCCTGCCTTCCCCTCAGCTACATCCCAACCCAGTTCTGCTCCAGCACAGAGACCTCATCCGCTTCGACGAGCACTCGCACAGCCAGCCCACAGGAGGCACCAGAGAGGATCAGCCCGTCCATGACCGCCAGCCTCAAGCAGCTCTGACGGCCACTGAGCGCTGCACAGCTTCAAATGAAGAGAACGAAACTGAGGAAACCTCAGTGTCCGTTGTAGGTGAAGATCCCCCCGACAGTGATGAAAAGAACTCAGAATGTCAGAGTGGGAATAGTAAATCTAGTGATACACCCTCGCAACCTCCCAACCTCAAACCCTCGGCCACGGAAAGCCCCAGCAAAAGAACCTTCCGGAATAAAATAAAACTCGCAGCTAATTTCTCCTTCTCCACAAACCCCTCAGTTTAAACGTACTTGTTAATCAGATCAAGCTCTTGTGAAGTCAGTGTTTTATTTTTTCATTTTTTTGCTTGCTCAAAAAACCAAAAAAAAACCTTGAAAAGGGCTTTATAATCATCCAGTGAAATAACTCTGTGGAGCTGTGGCCGTGAAGGATTTAATCTGACTAACAGTAGCCTGAAGGTTTCATCCCTCTCCCTGTGCTCCTTCTGCTTCTGTCTCTTAAAACGTTCAACGCACTTGCTCATCATTAGTTGGCTTTTTTCTTCTTTTTTTTTTTTTTTTTTTTAATGTTTGCAGACTTTTTAGTTTACGACCCCGTTTCCCATGTTTTTCAGTTCTGAGTATTTCAATATTCTGAGTTTCAGCAGAACATCGTCATGTCTTGTAGAATATGTTTAAGGAAACATGAGTTTATATGAAGCGAAATCATGCCTCCGAGTTAGCTGTAACTACAGCAGCTTCCGTCCTTTCACAATCTTATTTCTTCTCGTTTGATGCTGTTTTGGGAGTCATGGTTTTCGCCAAACGAAATTAGTAGTTGCGTTTGAAGTCCTGTGACCGAGCCTGCTGTTTCTGCACACTGTTATAACAAACGCAAAGGAGACGTCATCTCCTATTTACACACAGGATCGTTTAAAAAAATATATATATATGTATTAACTTATTGAAACGGGATTAATTGTGTTAATTGTAATAATCTTGAGCCCAAAACGATGCAAATTCCTTTGTATTGATGGGATTTCTGTAGTTATTCTTGTACTCCAGAACTCTTTAGAGTTTAAGATCTAAAGCTGTTGTGGGTTTTTTTTGTTTGTTTGTTCTCTCTAAGGTTTTGAGGAGATTTCTGGTCTGTGCTTTTGTGCACACGTTTAATAACCCGAGTTGTAACGGCAATTTTGTTGAAGATCTTAACAGTGCTGTCGGTTTCACTTCTTCGAAGGAGATCAGAAGACGAGCAGGTGGCAGTTTGGACGTTTGAGTTGGGTACCCAGACACGCATGACAGGATAAAGTCGAGGTTGTGTTACGGAGCTCTTCGCTAGCTTGAAGCGCGCCATTCGACAGCTTAATGTCGACAGTGAAAGTTGAGTTGGCGCGTGGAAAAACTCCGCCGTCCTGCTGCTGGAGTTCAAGCAAAAGCTCCATTTCGGTTTTAGTCATGTACGCAGCTAGTGTTTATTTCGATTTTTGTTTGTTTTGTTTTTCTGTGTGTATGTGTATGGAATTTTATATGCACATAGTGCATAGATAATTTCCTGTGTGATTATGGTACAATATTTATAGAAGCAGTAGCGTTTTAATCCGTCTGCTTCCTGCATTTTCACGGCGGTTCATGATGGCAAGAGCCAAGGTTGTTTTCTTTAACCTTGATCAGTTTCTTTGGATCTGTTGACAGTCTGCTTATTCTTAATGCAAGACTTCAGCATGTCTACTTTATAGATGGGTTTTCAGGCACCGGAGTATGTCAAGGATGGGGAACCGCTGTGAGTGGAACACCGTGGTGTCAGGGGGACGCGCACAGGCCCTCTGATTTATTTTTTTGTATTTTTATTTTTTCTCTCTGTGGACCGATCCGGGCTTTTTACAATGGTTTGTATCAGCCTTGGCACCATGGGAGACAGAGAAAGGGGGAACCGCTAGAGCGTTCCTTCCTGCACTCCCTTAACATGTTGTTGTTTGTAGATTTATTTTCTGTTGTCTGGTTTAGTGGGTTTCTTGGGACCGATGACTTATCCTGCATCTGTTTGTGCTGTCTGGGTTATTCCAGGACTAAAAAACCCTAGACGGATCAAATGGCTTCCTGTTTTTATTGTGAATCAATGAGAATGTGACTCTTTCTGGGCTCTGGCCTTAAACCTGATGGTCATCAAAATGGCTGCTGTTTTAGCTTAAAGAAGTCCTGCTGTAAGTTGAATGCAGTCTAGTCCAGTTTTAGTCAAGATTCCAGCTCATGTTCCTAATTTCTTGACCTGACTCGCCACAGCAGAGTGGCTGCGTTGCGTCCCAAATGATTTACTTTCATCCCAGATTAAAGGAGCTGGTTTTTTTTTTCTTCCAAGATTATCAAAGGCCTGATATTTATTTCATGGAGGGAACTGAGTAACACTGGCCGTAACGAGTCCTAATTTTGCTGCTACGTTTTCAGTTTGCTGTTTTAGGGAGGTAATTTAGTTACAGCTAACTCGGAGGACAGATCTCGAACACCTTGTTTGTTGCGCCACAATGACGAGCTTATCTAGTTTGCCTATGCACGTTTGCATAGTTTTGATTTATTAAATATCAATCTGCTGGGGGTGTAATGGTAACGAAGTCGAACGTACATCACAGTTATGAGCATTTAGTTGAGCAGCGGCTCTTTTCCAGCATGGAGTGTTTTTGGTTTATGTGGTTAGGGGTCAGTTATGTGTTTTCTACATATTGACCTGGAGCAAGTGCAGTTGAAACAAAAGGTATTAGACATGCTGGATTTATCCATAATGGAGCTAACCAGTTTTTGTTTAAGCTGGAAGACGCTCTTAGGTGAAACGACACACAGATTCAAGACGTACCGTTATTCTCTCATCAGAAGAAGAACGTTGTCACAAATGTTAACCTGAAACTGTCGTGCCTTGTTTTGGTTCTTGCTGATGTACTTGAGTTGCATGTTCTTTAATGTATTGTGCCTTCTGCCTCTGCTCACTCGGTCATGCTCACCCCAATCATTCAGCCATCATAACATTTCACTTTTTTGTGAAGTGTCCAAAATATTTCTGTTTAATAAATTTCACAAGCATCACTTTCGACTCTGACGTTTTACTTTATTAAACCTGGAGGGTGTGAAAAATTCGTATAACACTCCTTTACAACCCCATTCGAACATCAAAAAGTCAGATAATTAACTCGTCAATTAAATTAGCACGTGGTTATATGGATACATCAAATCCAAACTTTCTTTAGAATTAGTTTTGCTTTATGCTAGCTAGCTTGTTTAGATGTTTGCTAGAAATAAAGATAGATATTGTGTGTGTGTGTGTGTGTGTATATATATATATATATATATATATATAAAATCTGTTTACATGCTCAGTTATTTTGTTCTATGGGATGTGAACGCATAAATGTTTTTAATAAATGTTCATTCTAGTAACATGCTCCATTTCTATTGGTACACAAAAATGCTTATTCCAAACACAACAAGACTCAAATAATATCCAGAAAGATGCTTTTATTGGGACACATATTTACAAATAATGCTTAAGCACTTGTATTTATTCACACGTTACATAAAGACCTTCAAAATGAAGCACTGCAAATTTCAGGAATGTTTTCTCCTGTAACGTTCCTGAAATCTGCGGTTTTGATCTTTTGTGGGGGGGGGGAGCTCACAACACGACGTGTATGATGAGTACAGTAACAACAAAGATCTCACAGGCAAGAAAATAGCACTAACACACTGTGTTCACGTGGAAGTGTTGTGTTCACAGGCAAGGAAACAAAATCGGACATGGTTGTTCCTTGGGTCTACTCAAGTTTCAGAATCACAGCAATTACAGGAGAGAAAATGGAAGATTTGCAGTAGAGTTTCTCGGGTCCTGCTTGAAAGCATGCGGCTCATTTTTAGCAGTAAAAAAAAGTAGTACAATGAGTGTGTTTCATCTTTTCAGATCAGTGGTGGATGTTTGTTTGTGATATCCTAGCGCTGAACGGCAAAGGGGAAATGCACAGTATTTTTGTGTGTGTGTGTGTGTGTGTGTGTGTGTGTGTGTGTACCCGTTAACTTTTAAAACGTCTCAGAACCGATATATATTGTGCTTGTAGAGTTTATCTAGGCAACATGCAGATTAGCACAAATCTCAGTACCTTCATAGTCTGGTGTGTGTATGTGTCTCTCTCATGCTGTCTCTCACTCTCGAAAGTTTCTCTGCACATTCGCTTCATCACACTCATGAATACCTTTTGTGTGCATACAATTTGTATGACCGTGAGCACATGCACTGATGCTGCTTGAGATTTTCTGAGCACAGGCACTTTGGTCATTAATCGTGAAATGCATCCAGATTGCGGTCGTTTTCATCACAAAGTCGGTATCTGAGCAATATGTAAATGTCCAAAACACATTTCGTGTGTATGTATGCTCTCTGTAAAGAATGTGGAGTGAGATTCGGTGTAATGATACAAGACTGAGTAAAGAAAAATGTTATGGCCTGTATGATCAGGTAGTTTGTTCACTTCATCAAGTTTAAATACTTGCATAAAAGGGCGGCTTTTTCCAGCCTTCACATACAAACTGTATACGTGTGGACAAAGCCAAAGAATGATCCACTGGTTTCAGAGCTAAACCGTTCTGTAATCACGTGTGGACGTCTCCTATTGTACAGCATAAAAATCACCACTGAAGTTTGTATGGTTAAATATTTTGTTGTGATTTTTTTTTTCTTCTTCTTTTTCAGTAGTAACCTTTAAAAGCTCCACATTGTTCAGATCTGTTCTCTTGTGATGGCCATACATATAACTTGAGTTGTTGCCATGGAAATGAATAGTCCCCTTCCCCAGAGCTCTGATACAGAAGGTACTGTAACTCTGTTCTAGTCCACCAGCTCTTTAGAGATGAAATGGAGCAGACAGTTTTGTGGTGAAAAAGGCCGGTTATGCACCGTATCCAGCTCTCTTCTGTGGAACACACACTAATGAATGCAACGGATCCTTGCTGAAGCTGATTCTAGAATTCTCTAAAATCCTAGAAGTCGTTCCAGAATGCAACGGAGCTTCAGATCCTTACTAAAGTTGAGTCTGGGACTCGCTTGGATTCTAGAATTCTAAAAGGAGTTCAAGAACTCACCAGCGCTTCAAATCCTTACTGAAGAGGATTCTAGAGCCCTAGAAGGAGTTGGGGAATGCTCCAGAGCTTCTAGAACTTTGTGTGACTGGGACATCTCATAAGATTTCGACCAACACCGTTTTTCAAATTGGAGACAAATTACATCATCTCAGATTTATATACAGCAATGAAAATGCTTTCATGCAGAGAAAATAATTTATTAGATGACTCGTGGCACTTTTAAAATGAACAATGGCATCACATCTGCTATGTAAAGACCAAAAAAAAAAAATCTATAGCAACCTGATCAACCCCAAAAAAGATTACGTCTTCCTGAAACATACTAACTGTAGCATGGAGAGGTTCTACATGACTGCACACTGCGTGGCTCCACAGCAGTCCTTTAGGACGGCTACGCTGCTCTTTGTAATGGATGGTTTGTTCGGCGGAGGTTCTGGGGTCGACTTTTTCGCTTTTGGAGGACCTGGGAAGGTTCAAGGATGAGAATTATTCAAACGTGTGAAGTAGAAGATCATCAGTTTCATTTCTTGGATCCAACTATTGTAAATTCACATGAAACATTATTCCTCTAGCGTCTGCTTGTCGTCTCTATATGCCTTGTTAATTTTACGTTAAACTTAAGTTACGTTTGTTTTTAACACTTTCAGCATTCAAGCATTTAACACGGTGGCACTCTGTGAAGCAAATGGTTAACTCCTTGGACAATATGCAGCATGGCTATATATAGATTTCACATTCATTTATCATTTATCAAGCTCTACTGGCAGCTAACATGCACTTCTGCAGCCCAATGTGCATGAAAACATCACCAGATCAGCAATTATGCTTTTTTATTTTGTATTTTTATGAGGGGTATATACAGTGCAAGCCCCTGTGTAAGTTGGATATCGTGTAGACCTCATTCGCTGTACAGGACATGTATCGACACCTTCTGTCCCATCGGAATCAAGAATTGTACAACTTAAATGAGCATAAGAATAAAGGAACCTCGTTCAAGATGTAGTTTAGTTAAACAACGTTGTCTGCTGAATTGAGTGCGTTCCACCCATAGGACGAAACTATTGCACCAAACGGATCAATTATAAAAAGAGAAATATCACACATTTTTCAGTTGTGCAGTCTGTTTCGAAAACTGCTCATTAGAAACTGGAAGACGCATGTGAACGTTCCACCAGAAAGCAGGAAAGCATAAATTCACCTGCAAGTTGTGCCTGTGTTGTGTGCAATTGGTCTCTCAATTTTGAAGCCTCTGTAACAGGGGTGTCCAATCCTTTTTGGATGCAGGTTTTCATTCCAATCAAGCAGACGCCACATCTGATTCCACCTGTATAATCGGTTGATCGTGACTTTCACTAGACTCGGGTGTAGCTCCCTGCACCCACACCGGCCCTTTCCGGATAAGATTGGACACCCCTGCTCTATAATGTCATGCTTTGCTGGATAGCCCATGAGGAGACTATGTTAATCTCTGTAAAGCGCTTTTCTCTGTATGATTGAACACACAATGAGCACTTAATTGCTCATTATACCAGCAAGGGTGGGAGAGTGGTGTGTGAGGCGCAGCATGGCTGTAACCAACCGCTGACTTGTTGCAGACCGTAGTGATCGCTAAAGCATCGCTGACCTTTATAGAAATTTGTTAACTTGCTGTGTGGCTTGTAAGAGTCTGAAATACAGTTCATGTCACTTGTAAACATAAACCCTTACTACCAAGAGAGCCCACAGTGTATGATAAGATATTCACTGAATGTTTGAGAGATACACCCATTAGAGCATAGTTTGGTCGTTAGTTGGTCACATGGCCATAACTTGTATGTTGGCTCTACCTGTGCGAGGAATTCAAGAACCTACATAAAGCCCCCTGAAGCATCGCTTCTCTGACACGTCCTCTGAAACTTCGTCTGTATTTTATTGTATTGTAAGTTTTAAACTTGGCCAGCACTTTTGATTCCTTTATAATGACAAAAACAAATCCTATTTTCCCCACAGGATAGAACGGAATCTTTTTCAACATGTCAGTTTGGACAGTAAAAGGAAAACCTCTAGCCCTGCTCATTCATGCATTTATCTAACCAGCCCTATATGTGGCAGCGCTGCAATGTATCAAGTCATGCCGGTGGTTTTGTAGACATCGCCTGGTCCAGTTTGGGTGATCTTGTGACCACTGACACCTCAGCCCACAGTTTCCTGCTCTTGGCTGACAGAAGTGGAACCTGATCTGGTCTTCCACTTTTGTAGCCCATCTGTCTCGAGGTTCAACATATTGTGTCCCTATCATGTTTTTCTGTTCACCACGGTTGTAAAGCGTGGTTATTTGACTAGTTTTGCTGCTAGTTCAGACCAGTCTGGACATTCTCCTTTGACCTTTCTCATCAACAAAGCTTTTCTTCCCACAGAACTGCTGCTCACTGGATGCTTTTTTGCACCATTCTGTGTAAACTGTTGTGCATGAAAATCCTAGATAATCAGCAGTTTCTGGAATATTCGCACCACCGACCATGCTATGGTCAAAGTAAGTGAGATCATGTTTTTCCCCTGTTCTGATGTTTGATATGAACATTAACTGAAGCTCTTGACCTGTATCTGCATGTGTATGCCGTTGTGCTGCTGCCACATGATTAGCTGATTGGATAATTGCATGAAAGTGCAGGTACACTGGAGATGTGTTTATAACCTGGTGGTAATTCTTCTCTTGAAATGAAAAAACTACATAATCTTTCAAGATGCACGCATTGTGTAAAAAGGGTAAACGTGACCGATTTGGATTATGCCACCTCCCCACGTAAAGCTAGTCCCAATCTGAATAGGGCTTCAGCTAATGATTGCTCAAATTATGCTAGACAATATGTTCACAAGCCAACATCAATTACGTTTGCAGGACTTCAAGGTATAAAATGAACTTTTACATGGATGCCCTGCCACAAAAACTTGCCATCTTTGCAGGATGGTCATGTCGGCTATCTAGGTCTCTACAGTATTTATAGGTAGAACACCAAACCTTTTGCTCTCAGGTTCCTTAATATCTCCAAAGGTCTGTGTCCATCTTGCTTTATAAAAAAACTGTCTGTGAGCTCCAGTTAAATGAGAGTAAATGTGTCATTGAATCAGGGCCACTCACTCTGTGTGACTCTGGCCAGTTTGTCCAGTGGCATGAGCTTGAGTCTGAGGAACTCAGCCATCTCTTTGTCCTCTTCCTGCTCCCTGTAGAGATGGACAGCAGGTTTGTGAGTCACAAATACGAGTGGAAAGAGGGGCCGAAGGAGAGTGTCGGGAGATGGTAAATAAAACGGGGATGAGACACAAAGAGGGAGGGGAGGGGAGGAAAGAAAATGAGTGAAAGAGCAGCAGGAATGAGTCATAAAGCGGCGAGAGCTGTGGCTGGGTCACAGAGGTGTTGATGAGCTCTCACTCTGACGAACACTAATGAGTGTCAGAATTCTCACCGAAACTGAAAAACATTTTCTCTGTGATTCACTAATTAAATAGGACGCATTTAAAAAAACAATGATTATGGACAGCCTGCTTATTCAGAGCTGTGTTGTAGTTTTTATATTCCTGCTACATGCGCTGTGATGGAGACTTGGTTTTAAAGATGCACTTTGCAGATTTGTATTGTATTGTTCTAATTTTGCTCCCATGTATTCGTTATTCCTTCCTGTTTTGTTTGTGTTCTCTTTTTAAAAAAATAAATATTATTATTATTATTATTATTATTATTATTTTAGTAGTACAATCTTTTTTTAAATGATAAATAGATAATAAATAGTAGTTGATGTATTTGTTGATCATTTCTACATTTTTAGTTTCTTTTCTTTTCTTTCCATCCACTTTTCCTCTTAGCTTTACAGTAATACTTGCATTAAAAGTAACTGTCTTTTTAAACCAGTTTGTTGATGGGATTTACATGTGTACATGACATGATTTGACCATTTCTCTACATTTATCGATTTTAATTAATATTTTAATTAGTTTGTTTCAAATCTATCGTTATTCTTTCCTTCATTTTTTTCCTATTAGGACTCCCAATTCTTTCCTCATTTTCTTTCCTTACCTATACTTTTTCCCCTCTTAGGAGTGATTTTAATGGTCAGAAAAGCCAAAATCCATAATAACCTTTTAAAAAAAAAATCTTCACCGTGTTGCAGCGTTTTTCTACTGTATTATTTCCTGCATCTTTATTTTAACCTCCTTTTGCTGTCAATAATTAATGAGCTAGACAGCAAGCCATTGTGCCTTTGACATTTGATTGAATGGAAGTATATCATTTTCAGATGTAAGAAAGTGATTGGGTTTAGCCGAGTGTATGGAGGTCTGGCATGTCCTGTGGTTTAATTGGCTTTCAAATGTAGTTCATTATTAAACCAAGGAGACGTTCCTTCTCTGCAGGGAACTCTGGGTTTCATCTAGTTCTTTATTTAACTAAACAAAACTTTAGGTTCTTTGTTATATAAGTCCCAATTAGCAAGGTTTGGTGAATAATCTGCGAGCATTCAGTCTCATAAATATACCAGTCTGGGTATGTCAGCACAGACTGGATGCCAGATGGGATCACACACTTGTTCATTTCGTTTCACTGCATGCTCATTCTCCCACACGTGTAATCAGCATTGCTGCAAAATATAAGCTGTACTGTGTAATTCTAGCAGAATTTTGCAAGAGCTTGTTAACTGCAAAAAACAAAGAGCTGGGGCTCCCAAGTTGTGCACAGGTATTCAACTAAAAATATATTTACATTTATGGTATTTGGCAGACACTCTTATCCAGAACGACTTACATTAATCTCATTTATACATCTGAGCAGTTGAGGGTTAAACTCCTTGCTCACGGGCCCAACAGAGGCAATTTGGCTGTGCTGAGGTTTGAACTCAAGCTCCCTGCAACCCTGTGTAGGATAAGTGGTACTGAAAATGGATGGATGTAACTGGATCTGAAAATAGTTGCTGAACTACGCCGGAGTACTTGGTTCAGTCCTCTGAAAGACTTTGTTCTGTCTGCATCCAGACCAAGGTCTGCCAGTTGGCGACCCCTGATCTTTCACCCTATTGTTTTCTCTACTGTTGATCAGAGTAATGCTAGCTAATCTCAGTGGTCTGGATGACGAGCTCATGGTTCTGTCCCTTAGACCTCATGCCAAAGCTCATCCCACGCCCAACCCCCACAAACTCACCTCAGAAAACATAGAGGAGATATAGGAATCTCTAAATGTGGAGTACTCCAAAGAACCATGATTCAGTGTTAAAAATCATGATAAAATATTGCCCTTAATCTCATTGGCCTAGAAAATCTAGTCAGTTTGGCAATAGGTAACTTATCCGTTGCCACATCTAAACAAATCCAGACACTGATTGTCACAAGATCTGTTTAACATAATGTCTAATAATTATCTGACTAGCTAGCTAGTTTACCTGTTGGAAGTAACTATCTATACAAATGCATACAAAGCAATACCCATGATCCAGCAGCAGTAGAGTGTGCTCCATGAGTCTTTTAAAGCTCGCGTCTCACTTCTTAGCTCTCTCTAAAGACAATGACTATTCTGGTCTTCCATCTCAATCATTCTGGCTCATCTGAATGATTTCTCTCCTTCTTCAGTTGTCATTGTCTTGTACAATGTGACTAGTTTTCACATTAGCATACACCTGTCATCTTCTGGGATGTTTGAATCTCCCAATGAGTGCTGTGAATGCACAAATATATGCATGCAGTGCCTCAGTGTGCTATCAGTTTGGGTGATCTTATCCACAAAGATCATTGTGGCTCCTGCTTGGTTAAAATAAAACCCCGCAATTACGCAATGCAGCTTTTTTACAATGCCAACAGACCCAGGTTTTCCCAGACCTGGTCTGACTTGCAGACTAAGTGGGGGATGAATCCACTTTGAAACCGCCAAATACTTATTATCTCTGGAACACAATGTGTAGGAGTAGAAGATAGTGTTGTGACAATTCAGCACTTCCAGACAGCACTTTTCTCTGCCTTTATTTTTCTTGCACGCACCTCAATCTCTCCACCTCTGCGTCATCCACTAGGAAATCCCTCTCTTCCACCAGCTTATGGATCTTCTGAATCAGCTCTTCCTCCTTCTGCTGGTGCTTCTTGCTCCTTTCTTTTTCTGAGAAAGAAGAAAACGAAACATATGGAATCAACGAATGAATGTAACATGAAGTTCATTTTGTATTTAGATGATCATGGGTACTCTGGCATTATTATTAAAAATTTTTTTGTAGATTTTCTATTCTCACAGTTTTTCTATTATTGTAGTTATTGGATTATCATACCAATACTATTCTCATAGCTCTTTTTGGAGGGGTTTCCTGATTTTCTCCATAATTTAGTGGTTGATACTGTAAAGGGAGTGTGTAAACCACACATCCAAACCTGAGAGCATGGACAATGTTGCTCTCTTGGACTCCTGGACACAGATGGCTGTGTATTATCGTACCTGTTCTGTTCTTGTAGCTGTCCTATTCTCGTAGCTGTTGTATTCCATTGCTATTGTATTAATATACCTAACCTATCCTGCATGTCCAATAAATTTGTGTTCTTGGTTTTGCCTTTAGAAATAATTTCCATTTATCCGTCCAACCTTTTTTTTTCTTTTTTTTCTTTCATACCTGATATGCACACACACACACACACACATATTGATGGTAGGTGAAGGGCAGAGCGTGTGGAGGACAGGAAGTGTCAGCTCAGCTCTTTTCACATGGAGAGAACATAAACCTGAAAGCATCTTTGAAAATGAAGATGTGCACACAGATGCTTCTGTCTTTTCTCCTACTCCCTCTTAGACAAATACACAATGAGACAACACATGCCATCCTTATTGATAGCCAAATAAAACATTGTGCCACAGAAGCCATAAAGCGCACCAGCTGTTCTTGAGAAATGCACCATTCAAACTTGCTACACTTTCATGTTTCAATCAGTTTTCAAGACTAAACCTTTTGTGAATGCTCCATAATAAAAAATGGTGCTCCCTAACCCCATGTCTAGCATCAACCCAAACAATGAAATATGAATGAGAAGCAAATAGCCATGATTTAAAATGTGTTTTGATGGCGAGGGTACAAACCTGGCACAGCCACAATTTTACGCAGCTCCTGCTTCAGGGCCATGATGTCTTTGCACAGTTGAATATCGTCCATCCTGAAGAAAGAATAGAGGATTTTCTGAGGAAGTAGGGCTGGGCAATGTGATTATTAAGTTGCAATATAGTACATCATGTGAGACATGATGCTCAGTCTCAGCAACAGTAATGTAATTTTTGTGTCAGGCCTTTTTAATAATTGCTGTTTGGGTTTTTTTTTGTTTGCTTATTTTCAAATGACATGCATTTATTATTATTTTTTGGTTTGTTTTTAAGTTAATAGAAATGTTGTATAGTGGCATCCTTTTCAATAATTTATGTTGCCTGTGGTTGCTAATTATTCCTAAAATGTTAAATCTTTATCATTTCATCATTTGTATTGCAAATTGTAGGCTCAGCCTGGATTAATAATGAGAGATTAATGCTATAACCTAGCTATTATGGTACATTCAAACATACAGGGGCTCGCAGGACAAAGATATTTTCAATAAGAGATGGTGACATGAGCAGCAAAGACTGTTGGCGACTATATGTGGGTGTAGCCAGCGACAAAGTTGAGAAAATTTTCGCAAATTATGCAAGTTTCGAGCGATTTAGCGTAGCAACTACCAATGGGAGTGAAGACAGTAGCGTGCAAGTGACCCATGATTCGCCATGCTGCCTGCGAGTCCGAATTGTGTCGAGGAACCAGAAAGTCTTGTGCTTTCGCTGCAGATAGATGGCCACAGAGGCAAAGAACACACACTGCTTCTCCTTCATCTCGTAGGATATGATGCATATGCAGACTGGTGAATTTTATATACAAACGCTGCTCCTGCAGAATGTTTGATTTTAGCAGCAACAAAACTTGATTTGTTCTCAATAGTGGCATGTTGGTTGCATCTTACTATGGCAACCAGTAATAGGAACGCCTACTGGCAACTTCATAGTATAGTGACTGGTGACTTGGTAAATGTGCACTTACATAGCGCTTTTATCCAAAGCGCTTTACATTGTGTCTCATTCACACACACTCTCACACCAATGGTAGCAGAGCTGCCATGCAAGGCGCTAACTTGCCATCGGGAGCAACTTGGGGTTTAGTCACCCGGCACAGGAATCGAACCACGAACCCTACGATTAGTGGACAACCCGCTCTACCAACTGCGCCACAGACTTGCGTGATAAACTCTCTGTATGTGTGAACGTACCTTTAAACTTGCTAGTTATGGCTCATGAACTATCCAGTATAGCGTAAAGTGGCTGTATGAGAATGATGGTAATTAAATTGTATTGTCCTTTTTTGTTACTATTATTTTAATCTATGCACCCTCAAAGTTTGCTCACTATATGTGCTCACTTTGATAATGTCAGCAAACTACAAGTGTGGAGGAGGACCTCAAGACAGACTGGGACAGGTCCATGTCATTTCTGTTGTCATGTAGCCAAGATAAATCCTATAGGGACTGATTAAAATATTTATCATTTTTGCGATCACAGAAATTAACGCAAAATTAAGGAAACTCTGCAATATTCACAGGAGCTTGCAATTTTTCAGTATTACTGCAGATTGTCCACAGATTTGGACCAAGATGTGCCATGTGACATCACAATGCGCATTCAGCTAAAGCGCTCTTCTGTTCATGTGAGTTGAGCATGAGTAACAAACAATTTTGTGAGATTACAATTTTGCCAATTCAAGTAGATTTTGACAATCACCAAAATGCTCCAGAAGATCCTGTATGGACTCTATAATATTGTATTTGTTGTCCTTGATTGGTTGTTGTCCACCTTTATTGGATTATGTAACTTGTTTTTGAGCTATTCTACTTTGCTTCCTCTCAAACATGATTCTGAGAACTCACTGGTTTACTGGTAACACATTGGTTAGAATAAGGTTAAGGCAGTTAAACATAGCCAGATTAAATAAACCTATTAGCCAGACTCACAATGTTTCACTTGCGAGGACAGAACACTGCATCTCCTAGCTGAGATGTTCACCAACAACTTGGTGATGCTTTGTCGAACCTGCAAACATGATGTGCTATGTGGAAAAACACAATCCGGAGATGAGGACTATGGCACAGTAGTCCCCTCTTCGGGACGTTTCAGTTAGTTTATTAATAAAGCACTTCACTATCTTACTAGCTCTCCATACATTGTTATATTATGGTAGCTACCAAATTTTTACCTTTAGATTTCTCTGAATCATAGAAGTCTGTCTGGTGTGATCATCTGAACTCAAAGTCTTGGTCGCTATGTCAGAACCTTAACTACTACTGTTTACATTTATTCATTTAGCAGACCAAAACTATCCAAAGCGACTTACAAATGAGAAAATACAAGCAAAGTGATGCATCAAGTAGAGAACAATACAAGTAGTGTTATAATTGAGTTCTAGAAAAGCAAAGTGTGCAGAGTAAAGATGTAGGGTGTGTGTGGTTTTTGTTTTGTTTTTTCCTTTTCTTTTCTTTTTTTATGGATAATGTGGGGTTGGTGTTTTAGGGGTTAGTTTGGTGTTCATGGAAGAGGTGGGTCTTTAGCTGTTTCTTGAGGATGGTGACAGGTTCTGCGGTCTGGATTGAGGTTGGAAGTTCATTCCACCACTGAGGAACAGTTCATTTGAAGGTTCTGGAAAGGGACCTTGACGCACACTGAGTAGGTACTTGGCATCGGTCACTAACCAATCACAGATTGCGTGAGGGAACGTAGGCCATAAGGAGAGAGTTGACGTAGGAGGGTGCTGTTCCAGACAAGGTCTTGTACGTGAGCATCAAGGCCTTGAATTTGATACAAGCTTCTGCAGGAAGCCAGTGGAAGGAGACGAAGAGGGGTGTGACATGGGTTGTCTTGGGCTGGTTGAAGATGAGACGTGCTGCTGCAGTCTGAATCATCTGAAGGGGTTTGATAGAGCTGGCTGGGAGACCCGAGAGTAGTGCATTGCAATAGTCCAGTTTTGATATGACAAGAGCCTGGACTAGTAGTTGTGTAGCCTGTTCGGTGAGATAGGTTCTGATTTTCTTGATGTTGTACAGAATGAACCTACAGGGCCGTGCAGTTGTTGAAATGTGGTCTGTAAAGGTCAACCCCAAGGCTCCTGGCTGTCCTGGTTGGCTTGAGTGTGGTTGAGCCGAGCTGTACA
>JAOUWY010000022.1:4277078-4292478 GCA_025728095.1 Prietella phreatophila | reverse complement strand
CAGAGACGTTTAAGGGCCTTGCTCAAAGGGCCCAACAGAGGCAGCGTGGCAGCGCTGGGGCTTGAACCCCGACCTTCCGATCAGTAACCTTAACCACTAAACCACCGCTGCCCCTTTATTTACTTTATTATGTGTCATTTTTAGTTATGCATATATTTCTTGCTTGGTGAGTAAATATGTTTGTTCAGGCAAATCAAAGCTAGTTAAGAAATTTTGATTGGCACTGCGCAAAATATTGGCGTACTGATGGGTAATGAATAGAAATCTGGTCTTTTGATCATGTTCAGATAGTTTTGAACCTTTATTTATTTATTTATTTATTTTAAAAGTTGGTCATAGTCAAAAACAGCTTTAATTTTTAGGCTTTAGAAAGTTTAGAAATGTTTAAGTGGTTAATTAAAGTATTTCTCAGTAATTGGTCGTAAAAAAGGCAAAATTTCCATCTTTTAAGCTACTTTTTTTTGTTTTAGCTATAGCAGCTAGCTAAAAACCTTTTTTTCCTCATGGGATTGTAACTGATGGGTTTCAACTCCCGTGTTTTGTTGATTAATTATAAATAGAGATAACTAGCCTGATAACATTGTAGTTTGAATTCAGTATCATTGTCTTGCTTTATGTGATGAAATCGCCTGCCTCCACTACAGTTCCCACTTGTTTTTGGTCCAAGTGCCTAAACCCATCTGCTAGTGATGATTTATGAAATGCATCAGAAATAAACACTTGTGTAATTTCTGACCTATGATAACCACAACGCATAGACAGTGTACTAAATTATGCGCTTTGTTCTTGTGACCTCCAGGCCCCGCTTGGGGTCCAGTCGTGGAGGTCCTCCTCCTAAGAAGTTTGGGAACCCTGGAGAACGACTGAGGAAGAAGAAATGGGACCTTAGTGAGCTGCCAAAGTTTGAGAAAAACTTCTACAATGAGCACCCAGAGATCCAGCGCATGAATCAGGTGGGAAAGAACTGAGTCATATACTGACCTGTATTATACAGGATATCGCAATTAATCAATTCCACAAACACACTTCCATTTAAATATATGTAGTCGATAAATACAGTGTTCATTCTCATATAGTTTCTTGATAATCGGACTGCATTATTCCTATTTGTAACTGTTGATACAGTAGTAATGTTTATTGGATTTTTAATTAAAGCCTAGTTTACGCTACACGATTTTAAGCCCCGTGAGGAAAGGAAACCCGTGAAACCTTTGGCAGAAGCATAAAGGGGAGAAGCTGTACAAACATTTTTTACTCACCTCCAACTCTCTCTGTAGCACACAGTCCCTGCTGCCCACGTTTAATCCATTCTTTCACCCACTTTCTTTCTGTTCGTTTTTGGTGTTTGTTCATCACAAATCATCGCACAAAAAGCATGCACCGTTTGTTTCTACATCCATCTCCAAATAAACAACTGCTGTTTCACACTTGGTTTTTGTGTCATATATCCGTGTCACTTCTCACGTGTGTTTCCGTGACGAAACGTAGTTTGGACACCGGATAGAGTCGTCTGGTGACAGTCGTTGTCAGATCGTGTAGCATGTGACCCCATGTCACTGAGCAGTCTAAGTAGTGTGAACAGCACAGTGATCTGCCGACGTTGATAGTTGTGTAGTGTGAACTTGGCTTTAGCTGTTTGTCTTCCTGACCAAATTTTTTGTGTACAATACAAACAAAAATGTGTTTACACTTATGTCAAAATATCTGTGTAAGTGAATTATTACACAATTATTATGCTTAAACTATAAAACTTGCATCAGGTCAATAGAAAAAAGAACGAAAAAAAAAGTCCAATTGTATTTGACAATTAATTATCAGGCAAAATTTTCAAATACTATTCCAGTCCTGTATTTCTATCCTTAGTTGTAGACATAAAATATTTACTAGTTAGGCATGAGACGATCCGAGACGCATCCTGATTCAGGCCTCACAAGACGATATTGACGCACATAAAATATTACATTTTAATACGTTTATTCTACAGTGATGATCAATCTAACCACTTCAGTATCATTACTTTGTGTTGTAAGAAAAGTAGATCAGGAGTTATAATATAAGGTGTAATTTCCTCCTGTCTTTAACATGTTGCTGTAAATTGTCGTAAAGGTATTTTCACAGTAATGTTATTAATGTGGAAAGATGTTTGACGGTGAATTGTGCCTTAAATGATTAGGCTGAATAAGGGATTCCTGTCATAACTGCTCCTGGTGTTGCCGGACATCCACTTGAAATGCCTGAGTGTGTCACATTTGCGAATTTAATTATACAGCTAGGGGGGTAAATCTGTTAAAACGAGGCTGCTGGCCTTGTGTTTGTCACGTGCCATAACGCTTTCTTCTGATTCGCTTAGCTTTTTGGACCATTAAGTGAGTTTATGCTTTTGAGGCAGTTAGGTTCCCACTCGCAATCTTCGTGCTGTGTGTGAGACTTCCTCTGGTGCTGCAGCTAGTCTGTAAGAAGAGGTCAAGCTCATGATGAATATAACACGAAAGTATATGTCACAGAAGCAGAATTCATATCGGCATTTTTTTGTATCACGATATTCAAGACAACAAAATTCTGCCTCATGCTTATTACTAACGTGTCCTACTTCTAATGTGTTTACTCCTGTATGTTTCACAGTATGAGATCGAGGAGTTTCGCCGAAAGAAAGAGATCACTGTCAGGGGCTCTGGGTGCCCGAAGCCAGTGCCAAACTTCCACCAGGCACAGTTTCCTCGTGAGTAAACTCACCGTTACAGACACTTGCGTTTATTACATGGAACAAGTTACAGCATGCACTTATCACACAAGTGTCAGGCTAATTGAGTTAATGATCTAGATTATGGACGGCTTTTAAGTAATGTGCATACTAGTATTAGGCAGTATAAACATCGTTAGATAAGACAATAAAGTCTCCAGGCTTTTAAGTATCTTGCTTTTGTGTGTTGTTTTTCCTTTTTGTCCTAAGGCTTATAATCATGTTTTCACGGTTAAATTTATGCGTGAGATTTAGATTAAGCAGACAGGCCATTATTATTCCATTATAAATGAGTTCATCATGTAGGCAATGAAACTGTAGTTTTGCAGAGGAAGGGTTGGGGTTTTAAGGGTTTCCTTAAAATCTGTCCCAGAATTTTTATACTGTGATGTGAAATATTTTTAGAGGACCTGTAATTTTGATATTATCAAAAATATGTTGTTCTGATTTTTTTTTAATTGTCAAAAAAATAAAAAATAAGGGAATGTGTTTGTGCATTGTAGAGTATGTGATGGATGTACTGCTGCAGCAGAATTTCAAGGAGCCCACAGCCATCCAAGCACAGGGCTTCCCCCTGGCTCTCAGTGGCAGGGACATGGTGGGCATCGCGCAGACTGGATCTGGCAAAACGCTCGCTGTAAGTACCTGCGTCTTCATTGCAAGCTGAAAAAAATGGGCTGGTGGAAATATACTCTGTGACTGAGTGTATGAGAAGGATTTGAGCCCAGAATATCCAGACTGTTTGTATTATATCACAGGAAGTTATTGTTGACTCCTCTCTCCCACAGTATCTGCTTCCTGCCATTGTGCACATCAACCACCAGCCATACCTGGAGAGAGGAGATGGACCCATCGTGAGTGCTTCTGTTTATTTTAAGAATCGCCTGCTTGTGTTTGTCTAATATTAGGAAAGACTGTTATAATTCAACTTGCTCAGAGTCATTGTCTATCTTTACTGCTGGTAGTTTGATCCTGTTATTATTCATTTAAATTCAGATTTTTAAAGGAAATAAAATTTTGTATTGTTGACTAGAATGGCTCCCTGATACTAACTTGATGTTTCGTAATCCTCCCCCTCTGTTCTCCTCAGTGTCTGGTTCTGGCTCCAACACGTGAATTAGCACAACAGGTGCAGCAGGTGGCGTACGACTACGGCAAGTCTTCCCGAATCAAGAGCACCTGTGTGTACGGAGGAGCCCCTAAGGGTCCACAAATCAGAGACTTGGAAAGAGGTGAACACAGATGCCTGACACTAGACAATGTGTTAAGTTTTGAAGTACAGGTCTCCTGTACATAACAGTCTGATGTTTAAAAAAAAATTATAATAATTTAACCCTAGCTACTGTTTCCTGCAGGTGTTGAGATTTGCATCGCCACCCCTGGTCGTCTGATCGACTTCCTTGAGGCAGGGAAGACCAACCTACGCCGATGCACCTACCTGGTGCTGGACGAGGCAGACCGCATGCTGGACATGGGCTTCGAGCCACAGATCCGCAAAATTTTAGATCAGATCCGGGTAAGCCACACACTTCAAGTGTTGTGTTGTTAAAAGAGCCTGTGAGTGAACCATCTTTTCCAAATTTTACAGGAGTCACTAGTTATTACAGATCAGAGTTTGAGACCGCTGGGAATTTAGACATATGGGAAATGTATCTGCTTCTTGCTTCACAGGGTTTGTCGAGTTGAATTTGAACCGTGTTAAACCAAGGAAGTGTTTGCCAATATGAAGCACACTTTGGAGAACCCAAATCCAGTGATTATGAAATACAACAAGCACTCAATCGTACCTTCTTAGACAATTTTTATCAGAATAAAATTAGATAAACAACCCATTCTATTAAACTACCATTGCAGATAATCAGAACTCCCTCAAACACACACACACACACACACAGCGCTCATGTAAAATGCTGACGGACCACAAATAACCAATTGGACTAGCACTGTGTAATGTTACATTTATCTCACTGTGGTTATTTAGCAATGCATTAATTTTTTTCTTTTCACTGCTGTTCTGGTTTTGTTAATAGCTTGTTAATACCATAGTACAGTGATGCTGTGTTTTTGGTACACTGAAAATCAGAAACCCCCATAATGGTGAAATCTCGCAGTAGCCTTCATATGTAAGAATAGTAATATGTAGATTCTAGAAAGGTACAAATGAAGAGTATATTTCTAATTAATTAGGAATTTATATAAAAAAATGGTGCTGCTAGATCTGATTTTGCCTGGTGGCCATTGAATTGTCATTTCGCTGTCTGACTGCCTTTTACAGCCGGACAGACAGACACTGATGTGGAGCGCTACCTGGCCTAAGGAGGTGCGTCAGCTGGCAGAGGACTTCCTCCATGACTACATCCAGATCAACATCGGGGCCCTGGAGCTCAGTGCAAACCACAACATCCTGCAGATTGTGGATGTTTGCATGGAGAACGAAAAGGAAAACAAGTAAGACTTGTCCTAAGTGTTAAGTTGAGGAAAAACTTGTTTCAGTCTGAACCGCTATGAATTGACATGGGATAAACGGTGTTGCCCATAATGTGTGACAATACGATCATATTATAGCAAAAAAAAATGTATAGAAAATCATAATCATGATTTCTTCATTTAGTAATTATTGTGTGGAAATGAGAGAATGCAATGCATAGCAGCTAATTATTTTAAGAATGACTTCCAAAAGCTCCATTTCATGAATGCCACAAGTATCTACATATTCTCTTGTTGTGCATACAAGGACAACTCCGTATGCGCTAAAATGGGTCACCTGAAAAGTCCGTCCTGATGAGACTAAAGTTAGCAAACAACTCTTGAGTCAAAAATGATGGGTACCTTGTGCTGAGATTTTCAGCATTGGAGGAAAAATGGACAGAATTGAAATCACTGAAAGCCTCTCCCTATATACGATTATATTTGTCTGAAAAGGAGTTAAGTCATATGATGGCACATTGTAAATGAATTACCTGTGACACAAAATGACCAGCTTTTGTAAGCATACACATCTGTATTATCGAGCTGTAAGCAAATTCGTTATGTCTTTTTGATGTGGGTTTCATGGAGATTTACATCGCGAAACAGGGAAAGTCAATGGGGCGAAAAAAGTTGCAGTTCCCTCTTTTTTGTGTTTTGATTTGTGTATAATAATGCACAAGGCTGCATCGTCTGACTAAATTCCATCATTTAGCCGTGAAGTCCAAGACAGTGCTTAAGGCTTAGGGGTTTACCCCCTGTCTGACTTTTACCCCCCAAATATGCTATGAGAAGTGTCCAATCTAATTGCATCTTGTCTCTTTCTTCACAGGCTGATTCAGCTGATGGAGGAAATCATGGCAGAGAAGGAGAACAAGACTATCATTTTTGTCGAGACAAAGAAACGCTGTGATGAGCTGACTCGCAGGATGAGGAGAGATGGGTGAGGGGATGGTAGCAGAGCAGAAAAGTCGGGCTGAAACAAAAGTATTAAATCAGCAGTTACTACATCATGCACAGTGTGTCTTTAACACGCAAACTGTTCAGTCCAAGCGAAAAAGCTCAACAGACAATTTATGGATGCTGTCGAACATCTTAGAAACATGTTTCAGTTCTCTACCTTTTTATGAATGATGTATTATTCATATACAAGCTCCCCAGACCAAAAAAAAACAGTCGTGAGTGTCATTTGTGTGAATTACAAATAGTGGGAATAGGTGGAAACTTTGAACCTTTTATGTTGTAGTAGTGTTATTTGGTCACAAGGTGAAACACCAACACAGAAACCATGTCTTACAGTGTGTGGTGTTCTGTTTGTCTAGATGGCCAGCAATGTGCATTCATGGTGACAAAAGCCAGCCAGAGAGAGACTGGGTCCTTTCAGGTAACGATTTAATGAATTTCCAGCGTTCTTTTTATTATCCCGTGAAGACTTTGAGCTCTGTAAATAGGTGCATTTCCACCAAGGTTCCAAAACAAGACAAAAAACTAACCATCGTTGAGAACATAGAGATGAGATTATAATTCTTATCCTTTTTTTGCTCGGCTGGGTGAATACGATTTACATCCAGGAGAAATGAGTTCCCGAGTTTATGAAAAGGTTCCTGTGGTGGAAGCTTGCTTAATCAAAGATCTCCATTTACATGAGGAAACAATTGAAGGTTGTATGATTAAAGGTTGCATGACTGGGTGGGGATGTAATGTATTAAAGCATGGCTGTGTGAGCTTAGTGCCCCTCTTCTGGTTTCAGAGTTCCGCAGCGGTAAAGCTCCCATCCTTATCGCTACTGACGTCGCCTCACGTGGGCTGGGTATGTGCTTAGATTCGACGGAGATATTTACACAATCCCTTTAAATACACATTCACACATGTATACCTACATTTATAATGAAATCACATTTCACCCCAACACTAAATATATATTTATTTGTATGATGCTTTTATTGATTTATTTTTTTTCAGTTTTGAGATATAAACCTTTCCCTTTGTGTGTGTGGAAAATGCCCCCCAGGAACAATTCTGAAGCCTCCTTTGTGCCTTGATATGGTTATTTTTATCACTGGTCTCTTTGTAAACGAGAACAATTCTCCATCTTTCTCCCTCCCTCTCTCTTTGTCTTTCTCACTCTCCCTATTCTCCAATCCCCAACATTTTAATGTACACTATTTGTTGTGTCCCTTTTATTCTTCTTTCCAGTTGTGATATTTAAAAACAAGAAGAGAAAAAAAAGGCAATCAGTAAATTTCAGATGTCCGACAGCTTTGTGGAAGACTGTAATTGCTGGATCCCCCTTTAGTTTACAACCCCCAAGCCACCTTTTACACATTAAGTCTTATATTGTCTGTTTCTTGTTACTGCTGTTAAAAAACGACAACAAAAACACAAATCATCCTTCAAAACGGGGCTCGTTGGCTCACTGTTGACCCTAATATGGACCTGGGGGAGATGTTGGGCTCCCTTTGTCTTCCCTGGGTCTTAATACCAGTCTCCTTCTTGATCAAACTGTGTCCAAATATCCTGTGAAGTAACAAAGGGAAGTCCAAATGCCACAGATGACCAATGGTTTGTTTTCTAGACTCTTTCCTATTGACTGTGAGAGGCGAGAGCTTTGGAGCAGGTGTGTTATTTGTGTCTGTTCTTTTTATGGAGAAACCTGGTTTGAAGAAGAGGAAGTGGGTTGTGTTGAGTTGCCGGCTCCACAGTACGTCTCACTCTTTCATTGTTCTCTCTCCCCCCCTCAGGCTTTATGAACTCCCTAAATGGCAACTCAGGCAGGCTGTGCTAAATTGGTACAGCAGCTGCCATCTACCATGTAAGCAGAGCCCTGTGAGGCACTTGCACAGAGCCTGATCTGGATAAACCCACTCCTCAACAACTTCCGTACATCAGCCCTCCGCTTCAAGACTGCAGAATCTTAGAACTGGACTGCAGCATTATAACCGGGGGTCTTCAGGACTGTGGCATCTCTCATAACCTTTCAAATACGTCCTTGATTGAAATACAAATTGTCATGGTTACAGCATTATGGAAATAATTGGCCAAGTAAAAAAAAAAAAACTGAGACACCAAAACAAACAGTTGATCAAATTGTATGACGCCATGGCCCTTTTGGATATGTTAGGATAAGACACCTGTTAAGTCTGACCTGGGCTAGTTCCAGGAGAGATGGAGAGGGAGAAAGACAGATGCAGAGAGAGAGAAAGAGAGGGAGAATGTTGAGTGCTGGATCCAGTCCGGTCCGGTTTGTGGAGGCCCTGCAACCCGGCGAGAGAGAGAGAACTGGAGGGGAGCCGGTTCTGCTCCCGCCAGGCGTTGCTGGTGTCGTGCCGAGGGTGAAGGGGGGGCAGCTGAATGCATGTGAGCCCACATATACCTCTTCCTCTCGGGCCTCTCCACTGGACCTGGGACTGATCTCAGTCAAGACTAACCTAACATAGGGTAAGTATCTGACCACGTCCCCAATAATGACAGCTGTGGTACAAGAGTCATATAATCCTAAGCTTTCTTTTGATTTTACCTTTGTACACAGTAATACACTTATCTTATAAGTAGACAAAGTTTGATCCTGTTTACACTTGGTCACGTCAGGCATCTTGTTTCTGGATTGTATCCTAATTGAGTTTTCACCACATGCATTCACATTCGTTGACTTAAAATGCATTACTGTTTAGCAGGATTGATCATTTATCGCTGTATCGTGTATATTCAAATCGCCTCATAACACTCGGCAACCATCCTCTCGTGTGGCGCCTTCTCATTTGTTCGGTTTTATTATTCTGTGCGGTAGTTAAGCTATAATTTTGCATGGAGTATTTAAGCCCTTAAAACCAGGGGACGACACTAACTTTAACTATGTCTTTAGCACAATCTTTTTTTTTTTTCTTTTTTCATTTAGCTGGTCCCCTCGTTGCAGCCGTTGTAAATGTTAACATGGCCCATGGATTCATTTGGAAGATGATCGTGACACGTTGGCTAAATTTTGCACGTGTCACGCAACGTTCAGTTCGGCAGACGTCTGTTTGCGATGGGTTTTAGTCGTGTTTTTACATATTTACAACATCTAGCTAAAACATGTTCGTCTCCAGAAGTGGTTTTGCTTGACTCTGATTTAAAATCCATTTCATATTCTTGAAATGATTTGTTGTGTGGATGATCCCTATCCAGATACAATCTTGATATTTTTTGCGATGTGAGAATGACCAGGTGTGACGGAGTCAGTCAGGCCTGACATGATGTATATTAGTCCCAGATGTTATGAGATTATCTGCGGATTTTTAGACATCACCACCCATATGCGAAGCTGTCAACCGCTGCCCTCAGCCAAAAGGAGACGGTACTCGATTGGGTCACTAACAGTGTTGTCTGAGCCACCTCTACCTTTTGTAATGAGAAACAGACTTTGCAAACAAGATGTTTATTAAATAGGTCTACTTAATAAATCTATTGCCATCATTTTTCATGTAACAGGTAAGTCACATAGTAGCCTGTAGTTTTTTTTGGAAAGGCCACCAGTAGCGATGTGCTGCACACTGTACAGTATGGCTATGACTGCTGTAAATGGAATATTCTTACCAGTAAAAGTAGAAGTATTTCCACAGTACGTTTTCCTCTGATTAACACTTCTTTTACACATTTCCACTATGCTTTGCCCAAAACGCTCTCTAAAGATGTGGAAGATGTGAAGTTCGTCATTAACTACGACTACCCGAACTCTTCCGAGGACTATGTGCACCGTATTGGGCGCACTGCCCGTAGCACCAACAAAGGCACAGCCTACACGTTCTTCACACCCGGAAACCTGCGGCAGGCCCGTGACCTGGTACGCGTTCTAGAGGAGGCCCGGCAGGCCATCAACCCCAAACTTCTGCAGCTGGTCGACTCTGGGCGTGGGTCAGGAGGTGAGCACCAGAGAAACTGACAGATTTATAGATTTGTGCTTTGAAGCTAAAAGGCACTTTTACACATGCAATTTTTTTCCTGAATCCTGGTATGTTTAAAAGTCCTTGGGTCATAATTTAACTAAAAAAAGGTAACAGGAAAACTGTAACGTCTCGAGTTTATTAAATCGACTTGGTTTGATGATGGTATGGCTGTATTTGAGCTTGGTTATCTCAAACGAAGAAGTTAATTCAAAGCCGTTATATCATTTAGGAGGACGGATGCGTTACCGTAACTCCAGCTCCAACTCAAACAACCCTAACCTGATGTACCAGGATGAGTGCGATAGGCGCCTGCACTCCGGCAGTGGAAGCAGTAGCAAGGACAGCCGGTGCGGCGGCAGCTACCACCGCGAGGGGCGCTCAAGCCGTGATGACAGATCTTCCTCCTCGTCTTCGTACCGAGATCGCAGCCGAGATAGCCGAAATAGCTACAGCTCAGGCGATCAATACCAGAGCTACAACAGCAGCGGAGGGGGAGGGTACATCTCAAGGGCTGGTGGAGTTTCACAGTCAGGTGCTGGCAGTAATAGTGTGTCAGGCGGAGGGCAGCAGAACCAATCTGGACCACCACAGGGCCCATTTAATCAGGGTCCTCCTCCACCACCACAGTCTGGGCCCGGACCAGGGCCACAGCCCCTGATGGCCCAGCAGTTTGCCCCGCCTCCACCACCTCAGCCCATGATGGGATTTATGGGTCCATGGCCATACTCGTTCGGTCCACCTCCACCACCCCCTCCTCAGCAGCAGAGAAAGTAAAACTTTTACATTTAAAAAGAGATTGTCTAGTAGTGGTAGTAAATGACTCCTGACCCACTACAAGAGTGAAGAAAGCTCAGTAGAGATCAGTGGGGTTTTTTTTTTTTCCCTCTGTAGACCTTTTCCTTCCTCTCTGTCTCAAAGATGTTTTGTGGGTTTTGAGCAGGCCAGTCATTCAGGGGTCGTGGAGGTAAGGGCTACGCATATCGTGTTATCTGGTCATGTATCAACTGATCATTACATATTGCAAGCTCTTGCACTTTGTCTGTGGAACATTTGTTTTAATTAATCACAGATTAAGGAACATTTTTTGTTAAGAACCAGTTTTGTATTGGGGAGAATGAAACGGAACAGATTGATAAGATGATATTAGGCTACTCGTTATTAGTACTTCTGCATGTTTTTCATTTCACATATTTAGCTTCTTTCTTTTTTTTAACAGCTTCTCCCTCTGGGTAACTCTGATTTGTTATTGCTCTAATGCTAGTTCCCTGTAATGTATAATCATTTCTCTTAATAGCTGGTTTAGGCTTGTTATTTCTGTTAGCCCGGCCGCAGTACAGAAGATTACATATCATTTTGATAGTAGTCATTTTTGTGAACATGCCAGTGTTGTACTGTAGGTTGAATAAGCTAGTTTTGGATTACGTAACCTGTTTGTTTTATTTCTAATGTCTCATTTTTAATAAAGGGGGTTGAGCTACAAAAAACAACATTGTGGGTGCATGAAATTTTTACTGTGTTCGGATTATTTTAGTGTATACAGAAGCTTTAAAGTCATTAAATTGCAGAACTGTCAACTACTTTCAATGACCACACAACATACCCAGCTAAAGAAATGGGTGTAGGTGCAAGTAGTGATTGATGAAGTGTTTGGGAATACAGTCTTTATAAACAATGCTCTTCCAAAGTGAAATTTTTTTCCCCTTCCCTCCCTCCATCATGTTATTTTACTGTCTGAGTTTCAAATGTTTACCATGTGATTTGCTTCCCATCCTGTAAATATTAACACATCCACTTTAGCTTGCTTAATAATTGGATCAGGTGTGCAGCAGCAGGGAAACCACTAAACGTTTGAGAACCTGTGCTTTAAGTCGATCTCATGACTCAAAATTGCTCCTGAATGAGTGTGCAAATGTGTATATATGGGTGCATGGTCCCTTAAACACGAGGACGTGGGGAAAAAATCCATTTTTAAACCCCCAAGAAAAAGAATAACTTTATTTACCTTAAATACATATTTGCACTACAATCTCTGTTCTCTCCCCATACTTATTCATTCTCTGTAGTTCTTCATTTTTGGCAAATGTACATAATTGCAATACATATACTATTTACAGTCGGACTCAGGAAGAAAACCGGGTGGCAAGTATGACTTCAGGCTGGAGGTGTAACCTGGAGTGTGACAAGAGTGGCTGCAACATGACACTAGCAGTTTCTCTCCTGCACTTTCCCAACCAGACAAATCCACATCGGCCAACGTGACAAATATCCTTCAGATTTCTTCTTCATGATTCCTGTTCATTTCATCTCATCAGAGGCACGATTATGTCATCACTCTATGTGCTATAGTTGGGGGGAAAACACTGTTTTAGATTGGAACAGTTCACTTAGAAGCTAGAAAGACAAAATAAATAGATGGTTGGATCATCGTTGCCGTGTAAAACTAAACCGATGTCGGCATTTCAAAATAAAATAAAAAAACCTACATAAAACAGTGTAATAGCTACTGCCAAACTGAACCAAGACAAACAGAAATGCAAATATATGTACAGATCAGCATTTAAGAAAGGAGAAGCACAGGATGAATGTAAAACAGTAGATTAGGCACATACGGTCAATTTAAACTGGACGTCAGCATCGATGTCGATGAATTCGGTTGAAACACTGGGCTGGAGCACTCCATTAAAACAGAACAGAGTTTTATCCTTGGTAGACATTAGGTTAAAACACTGATCCATCAACTGCATCTGTAGTGTACGGTGTTTTCATTCGTTTCTCCGTAATGAGAAGTGGCTCAAAACTTGATTTATGGAAATGGAAATAAAAGCAATAAGTGTTTAGGTGACTGTTGTATGTGAATTTAAATCTGCAACCTTTACACGCTTGTAAGAAGTCTTGGGATGAGACATACGAGAAGACGTTTGCTTCCACATATGCAGCATTTCATCTGTTTTAACTGAACCCCGGTGCCCTTATTCAGCTATCCAACACGGGGTCTTTAATTCAATTCATGGAGGATTTGTCTTGTGTATTTGCCATCAGATAGAAACCGAGGCACTTGTGTAGACTGAGTTGGTAATGTTACCTCAAATTCTTCGATCGGACAAAAACGAGACAGATTTGTGGCTTTAATTGACAGTTGAACTGGACTTCATGAGAGTTTAGCGTGAAAGACGAAAGACTACCAAAAACCTGCCAAGTTTTCAGTAAATGGGTTGAAAATGTGCAAAATGTTCCCCTTCCCATCATCCAATGATACAATCTGATAAATCAATGCTGATTAATAAGAAAATGTGCAACTTTAGTAAAAAAAAAAAAAAAAAAAAAAAAAAAAAGAGCAAATGACAAGAAAAAACAACGATTTGTAGAGAAAACAAATGCAGCTCTCATCCGTTACTCTAGATGTCACGAGGATACAGTGCTCATCAGACCGAAGGCAAAGAGGGAGAGATTGGACTTCCATCATAGAGGATCAGAAACACATCACAGCTCAGAAACAAAAATCCGTCACCGCTCAGTTATTTGAACGCTCACACAGGTCCGCTGCGTGAATCAGGAAATACACTTGTGTACACACGGTTCTCTCTACTACAGACGGCACGATGGGAGATTTATGAGTGACGAACACGTATACACGCCTCCCTTTTCAGGAAGGCTGATATTGCATTAACGGTTCACAAAACAGCCAGAGAGGCAGCGGCAGAAAGATGAGGGTTAAGATGAAGATGGAGATTAAAACTGATCTAACCAATGAGACGGAAGGAAAGCATGATGAAAAGGACAGCATAGGGTTCCAAGGCAGATCCTTTTGACTAAAAGTCTGAGTCCAGTTTGAGAAAGAAGGGGAAAAAAAGAAAAGAAAAAAGAGAGACCCTCCGTCACTTCGCCAGCCTCTACTGCTCGCAGTTCTCATTCGGACATGCTGCTATTTCAAATGATTACCTTTGTTTAGCTTTAGATTTTAAATGTCACGAGTATTATACTGCTGTAACTTTATACCGACAAAAGTGAGGAGGGGCTCAATTTGCTTTGGATCAGAAACGAACCATGGATTTTGCGAGAGCTGTTCCCATTTGGACGAGACCCAACAGGAAGCAAAGGGATAAAGCAGCAGGAAGTCCGCCCTAAAGGTTCCCCCAGGACTCTGGAGGTGGGAACTGTTCAATGTCTCCGCTCTCGTCATGGGACTCGTCGGCTAAATCGAATGTCAGCTTGTATCGCAACCGAACCTTTTCCTGTGGGTGGAAAAAGAAAAAAAAAATGTCAGGACAGAAATCTAGAATGAATCCATTAATAGGAATATACTCCAGACTCCTCCCACAAAGGTTAAATAAACAAACAATTGCTATAGCAATGAACGAGTCGTTACTACAATGAAGTAGACTGAGAGCATTAATATAAACCTGTGACTTGCTGCAGTCACAGAAAAGGAATCGAAACCTTCTGACCAATCAGATTCGAGAATTCAACAATACTGTGGTATAAATATCTATGATTCATTCTTTTAGAAGAAAGGGTGATGGTTAATGGTTATGATGGTAGTTGTGAGTGTGTAACCTTTTGAGGGTTGGCCAGCAGCAGGACTTGTGTAATCGCAGCAGGTGGGAGTATGGGGTTGAAGGCCGGCAGGTCCGATCCAGATGGTGGCTGCAGTTTCACCCTCATCGTCTACGCGGACGTGAGACACAAATACAAAGCACCGTGAGGAAACCTGCAAACAGTGCTTCTTCTTCATGGTTTAAAGCACATGCGTCAAACTCGTGGCCCGCCACGTCATTTTATGTGGCCCGCGAGTGCTTAATTGGTCTTTAAAAAACGTTTGTCTAAAAATAGGTCTATGTTGCTTTAAATCGTTCATTGACCATAAACTACATTTCCCACAATGCATGGCGATTATGTTACCCGCGAAGTGATGGCATCCTGCCATTAGATCGCAGTGTCCACATCAGTGTTTAATTAATGCGATAAGTGAGACTGAGCAGATTCAGAGATATCCACAAATGAGTCCCAAATGTCAAGGAAGCGAACGATTGATGCAGATGGAAGGCTGTTTCATGAAAGATGGGAAGGCGAATATATGTTCGTGCTTCAAGGAGAAAAACCGGTATGTCTTGTGTGTAATAAGGCGGTGTCGGTCGTCAAAGAGTACAATCTACGTCGGCATTTTGACACCAAACACGGAGCAAAGTATGCTAAACTTAGCCTTCAAGAAAAACAACAAATTGCCAAAGAATTAAAAGGCAAACTGCGATCGCAACAGAATGTGTTCACAAAA
>JAOUWY010000022.1:4243790-4253916 GCA_025728095.1 Prietella phreatophila | reverse complement strand
ATGGCCTTATCATCCATTTATAGTTATGTTTAATGCCGTGGAACGTCCATGAAACAAGTTAGCTTAAGGCAGTCAGAAAAGCTTGACAATTTAAAAAAAAAAAGGTAATTATACGACAACAGACAAACAAAAAGGTTGTGAGGTCAACTCCCAGCACCGTCAAGCTGCTACTGCTGGGCCGTTGAGCAAGGCCTTTAACTCAGAGCTCAGCTGTATAAAAATGAGAGAAATGTAAGTCGCTCTGGATAAGGGACTCTGCCAAATGCTGTAGATTTAACCTTTTATCACGTACTGGTCCGTATGAGATTTGTGTGGAGTCGTATTTATTTGCGAATGCTCGATTTGATTGCTGTGGCTTTAAACAATAATTAGCGATGCAACTTGCAGTTCTTTTGCGCTGCTTTTTTTTGCGGAAAACTTGAATTGGTGAAATCGCAACTGCACGAATTGTTTTGCAAGGTCTTAAGATGTGTGGGATTTTTGTTGGTAAATGTACTCGTGTTGGATGCACGTGAATCGAAGAGGGATTTGGCTGAATTCTCGTTGTGGTGACGTCACACGATGCTTCTTGGCCCTGTTCTGTGGAAAGTCTGCGATCATGGTGAAAAATTGTAAGCTCCTGCGAATATTGCGAACGTTCCATGATTTTTGCGTTGATTTTTGCGTTAATTTATGCGATCCCAAAATCTCGGCGGGACTGACTTATGTTGTAACTGCTACAAACAGTTTTCCTTCATCAGCCTCTCTTTTTTTTCCCTTCCCTTCAAGTTCATTTTCTTTCTTTGCAAGTTCTTTAAGTTAATTAGACCAACAACAAAAAACAGCTTGTCTATTCAGAGGACTTTCCCGTGGCTGAAAATGTACTGATTTATTACAAAGCACTGACACTAGAGACTCCTTCCATAAACGTAAAATAAACAACTTCTTACAGAAAACTTCGCCACATGAAGGATTAGACCTTGCTTATATGCTTTCCTTTGTTAATTATCAACATGATTTTACATATGTTTATTAGTCTTAGATTATGTGAAGCATTCACCAGATAACATCCTGTGTAAGTGGTTACTATAGAAACATACTATAACACATTGATATGAACCGGTGCTTTGCCTTGCAGACTGAACTACTTTCAGTGTCGCTCAACAATTTCTGACTAATCATTAGCAGCTCAAGATTTTCCATTTGAGTTCATTGTGTTCGTGCCTAGTGTAACACTAAAGCGACATTTTCACCGGTTTAAAAGCTTACATTTGCCCCAAAATGATTGAATCTGAAATATAATAATTTTATAAAGTTTGGGGTGATTGAAAACCTTTTGCAAAAGACTCATTTTTTCCTCATGTGAGTTTAACGACTTATTGTTGTAAAGTGCTGCTGCTGGGTTTGTACTTTTTGTGTAATTATTATTTGCACGTCCTCATGCACAAATACAGGAACTGAAAGATGTAGCTGTGACGTGGTTCATACGGCAGCTTGAAACTTGATACAGTGACAAGTGACTATTTTAAACTCGGGGCTGCCAACTTTAACGATTTAAAAATAACCCACTAAAGTACGTTGGAGTAAATGTATCTTCTGGCCTGATTAGGTTTGCGAAAGGATGATGGGCCGCAGGCATGTTCTGTTAATGTGTTCGTATGATCTTCTGCTAGCAAAGAAAGTTTCTATCATACTCCTAGGATGTATTTGGAAAGTAGCTGCCTAGGTATCAGTATATTTGGGTCATGTTTGTACTCCCAAGATAAAAATCTGGAGGCATAACGGCAGTTGTATAATGTGGCGTATT
The DNA here is from genome assembly GCA_025728095.1 of Prietella phreatophila. Classification (NCBI taxonomy): domain Eukaryota; kingdom Metazoa; phylum Chordata; class Actinopteri; order Siluriformes; family Ictaluridae; genus Prietella; species Prietella phreatophila. The sequence goes on along the minus strand of JAOUWY010000022.1, from coordinate 4,252,130 downwards.
CTTTATGATGGTGTGTGGTGATTATGATAATATTTTAAGCAAGGTATAAAACATGCCAAGGTGTGAGGTTACAGGAAAATATTCGATGATGGGTTGGTGTAATGCGGCCTGACACAATGAAAGCGAAAGTCGTCGTTCTAGTAAAGAGTGACACATTGTAATTTTTATTCTTTTACTTTTACATTTAATGTTGCGAAACAAGTTAGTTCCTGTTATCACTTGTGTTAATAGCAGCTATAAACAGTAGTTCCCTCATCAGCCTCTATTTTCCCCTCTCTCTTGAAGTGAATAAGACCAAAAACTTGTTTTCCTATTAGCTCGAAAATGGAAAGCCCTCTGTTCCTCTACACCGAAGTTGTAGCTTTACCACTGACTTTGACAAAGTGCCGATACTGGAGACTCCTTCCATCAATGCTAAATAAAAATGTCCTTATAGAACACACATTTTAAAACGTTTGTTCATGCGAAGCGTCGCTGTGTAAGCTACTATGAAAATATCATAATCCAACGAGTCGCATTGCTCTATTAAACTAAACAACAGCATCCAGTCAGAATCGAGCAGTCAGTTGTGCTGTGGTATAAACCATGATAAGCGGTTATTGTGGTGTAAAGATACGACAACATGATCACGCTGTTCACTTTTCGAACACCATCACCGGTCATTTTAAGTACTTTTTATAATCAGTTTGATTGTAACTTGTAGTAAAAGAAGGCTGATGACATTAAAATGTCTTTTTGAACACACTTTTTGTAAATGTCAATGAAACAAAATAACTTTAGTTGTTCAAAGCGGCGTGCGTTTGTTCGTTTCTGGCCATGTAGGACAACTCGAACTAGGTATTTGCATGCAGTCATGCTTGTGACTCATTCAGAGGTGTCGTCGTCTGTTATAAAAACACACCTCTCTGTCTGTTACATTGACGGGCACGAGGTTAGTGTTGTGTATGTGATGTGGATCGACAGAATGGAATCTGACTAACAACAGTCCTCTTTTTTCAGGTTTTTTTTTCTTCTCCCTCTCACTTCTCTCACTCAGTCCCTCACTAATGATTAGATCTGTTTCTATCCAGGTTACTACAGTAAAGGAAAATACAACTCAAACAAATACAAAACAACTGAACTGGATCAAGTTTAGAAAGATGGGATAAATACAATGCTAATCATTGGTGTTTCTTTCACGTCAGCAAGTGGGTGTACATAAATGTGAAATTTTGTGGCGCAACAATTAAAATTTGTGTAAAACCATCCGTTGTTACAGGTGCAATGTTATACAGCATTTTATACATGACTCGCTTTCTTTAACAACTTTTTATTGGTTCAACATGGCTTTAACAGAGTTGTCTATGTAAATGCATACTTGTGAGGGAAAGGTTAGGTGTATTCAGAGACAGGTTACGCACTCTGCATTGAGTTTATGCAAATTACCTGAGTGCAGTTCATACCACCGATGCTGCCGGCTTTTTCTTGAGTAAAAACGTGCCAGGCTTGGTTTTTCTAGATCTCTGCTTTTAAAAATAAGCACTCACCTTTAGGCCTGAAAGAAATGGGATAGGAAATGCAGTCTGAAGAAGGAAATAGCAAAACAACAACACAACATGCTGTGAAATGTAATATGTTATGAGAATTTAAAAATGAAAAATAAAAAAGACTAATCAGTACCTGCAGGATTTTTCAATTACAGAAATGAACACAAATCTATGCAATTCTTCAAGAATTTCTGCAGAGTTGGGCCATGAAGCGTCATGTGATGTCATCACAACACGCATTCAGTCAAAGTCCTCTTCGATTCTCGCACGTCGAATACCTGACTACAGCTAAAAGGTCTCGTTTACCAACAAACATCAACGAGAAAGACTGTGTAAAAGAATTTTGTCCAATTGAAATTTGGTTAATTCAAGTAGGTTTCCTGAAAAAAGTGCCAACACTCCGCAAATTGCATAACAAATTTGATACAAAAGTCTGCAGAAAAATCAAGCATTTTTGGCCACAACAATCCGAAAAGAACTTCAGAATCCTGTATGGACTGAATAATACGATGATGAATGATCGAGAAAATTACAGTTCATCTATCACATTACTCACTGCAAAATTGGTTTAGTTTACGAGCCTTCCATTGTTTATATTCAGCAGGTTTGTAATATAGCACTTGATCCAGCACATCCTATTCTTTTGCATTTTAATTTTGTATAATTATTATTATTATTATTTATTTATTTTAGTTGGGTGCTGATAGTTCAGTATGTCTAGCAGTTGTTCAACAGTACTAATGGGACACTCGGAGTGGTTAAGGAAACCCAATGGTTGGACTAACTCTGGACCATAAACTGAGTTGTATCCCTCACACAAAGGCCCATTTGGAGTCCTTCAAAATGTCACCAACTCAAAGTTTGTATGTAGAACCAAATGAACCTGTTCTGGAGAACAGACACCTCAAATCATATTTACAAAATCTAAAAGTAGATATGAGCATACTGGAACAGCTACACTTCTGTATAATGCCCCCCCCACTGAAACAAAAAAAACCCCAAACATTATTTCAGACCTAACAAGAAACAAAAAAATCTGAAGCTCACCCAAACTCCTCTACATTAGAGAAATATATCAATCACATACCCCTAAATATATAGATGGATCAAAATCTGAAGAACATGTATCATCTGCATTTGTGATCAATCACCAAAAAAAGGAATATCCATCCCCAACCACAGCTCAGTTTTTCAGCAGAGGCAAACGCTGTTGTCTTAGCACTGGACTTCATAAAGTCTATGCAGCAGAAAAACATTCTGATGATTACAGATTCAAAATCATGTCTTCAAGCAATGTCATCCTTACAACACGATCACCCAACATTGTAAAGATTCTTTGCAAATTGTTGGATCTGGAGGCCCAAAATTTTAACATACATCTGCTGGGTACTGGGATAATGTGGAATACCGGGAAATGAAGAAGCAGTCACTGCTGCAAAAGAAGCATTATCAGCGGATTTCAAAAAGTGTCCAATACTTCCCGCTGACCTAAAACCCGTAATGAGCTCATTCATTAACAATAAATGGCAAACTGAGTGGACCATGAACAAACTCCATGAAATCAGCCCTGTTGTTGGCAAAAGAAACGTTTCTCTGTTTTCAAATCTCCGGGACCAGATCGTCTACACCCGCTGTCGAATAGGTCACTCCAGGATGACACACGTTTTTACTATTAGGAGAACACTCACCATCATGTACCATCTGCCAGAATACATTATCCTTGAAACATGTTTTATTAGACTGTACTAGTCTTAACTCTTTGAGAAACCTTTTTTATTCAGTCAACACTCTGTAAGAAATTTTTTAACAAAGTCAAACCTAACAGAATTTGAGAGTTTTTAAGGAAAATAGCTTTGCAAAACCTTTATATAGTCCCTTAGACATTTCTCGCCATGAAAATAGCCATAGATGCTGGCATGGTGTTAAAACAAAAAGTTAAGCGTGAGTTAAGCTTATTTGAAAGTATTTAAAGTGCAGTATAATAGTAATACAACCCCAATTTCAAAAAAGTTGGGACAGTATGGAAAATGCAAAAATAGTCATTTGAAAACTTACTTCACCCTGTACTATATTATAAACACGTTATTAACACATTATTTGATGTTTGACTTCGTCAATTTCAATTATTTTTGACAATATACACTAATGACTGTAACACACTCCGAAAAAGTTGGGACAGTCGACTGTTTACCACTGTGTAAGTTCAGTTTTTCTTTTAACAACACTTATTAAGCGTTTGGATGCTGAGTGAAGACACCAGTTGGTTAAGTTTACCAAGTGGAATTTCTGTACAGAGCCTTTGTTGCCTTATTTTGCGCTTCATAATGCGTCACACATTCTCAATCAGAGACAGGTCAGGACTGCAGGCAGGCCATGCTAGCACCCGCACTCTCTACTTACACAACCATGCGCTTGTAATCCAGGCAAAATATAGTTTGGCGTTGTCCTGCTCTGGATGGCAGAGCTCCAAAATGTGTGCATATCTTTCAACATTAATGGTGCCCTCACAGATGTGCAAGTTACCCAAACCATGGGCACTGACACAACCCAATACCATGACAGTTGCTGATTTTTGGACCTGACGCTGATAACAGCTTGGACGGTCCTTTTCCTCTTTGGCCCAGAGAACTTGACGGCGGTTTTCTCCAAAAACTATTTGAAATGTTGACTCATCAGACCACAAAACATGATTCTACTGTGCTACTGTCCATTTCAGATGAGACAGAGCTCAGAGAAGTGGCGCTTGTGGGCAATGTTGATGTATGGCTCCTGCTTTGCATATTAAAGCCTTAACTTGCATCTGTGGATGCAGCGGCGAATGGTGTCGAGTGACAAAGGTTTCCCAAAGTATTCTCGAGCCCATGTCAGGATATCCATTACAGACTCAAGACGGTTTTTAAGACAGTGACGTGTGAGGGATCAGAGATCACGCTCATTCAGAAGTGGTCTTTGGCCTTACCCTTTACACACCGATATTTGACCAGATTCCTTGAATCTTTTAATTATATTGTGCACTGTAGAAGGTGAAATACCCAAAATCCTACTGATTTGTCTTTGGAGAATGTTGTTCTCAAAGTGTTGGATTATTCTCTGATGTATCTGTTGGCAGACTGGCGAGCCTCGACCCATCCTTGCTCTTGAAGGCCTAGGGATTTTTTGGAGGCTCCTTACCTCACCTGTTTCACATAACCTGCTTATTTCAACTTCGCTATTAGTCCTAAATAAACTTTTTTGGAACATGTTGCATGTATAAATTTCAAAATAAACGTTTACCTTCAAAAAACCCCAACTATGCAGTTGATTAGGTAAAACATCAAATACCTTATCTTTGTTTTTTTTTTTTGTTTAAATACAAGTCAAAATACATTTACTAATCACTTCTCTTTGTTTTTATTAGCATTTTCCATACTGTCCCAACATTTTCAGAATTGGTGTTGTACATATTCCAAAATACTGTGTGTAAAAAGTGATGCTTTTATGGAAATTAGTCAAATCTAGTATTATCAGTTTTATTACTAAATTAAATTCAGTAGTAATGGCTGAATTTGACAAAAACTGTCTTCCTGAATGCTAAGTAAAATGGAACTGAAACTATTCAATGTAAACAGGACACTATTATGGCATTGGCTGTGCCCCGTACTGTGTGTTTTTGCAGTATGTAGACATTTTGCAACAGTGCAACATCAGCAGCATCTCTGACTCGGATTTAGACTGTAGTCATAGTGCCATCTGTGTAGACACTGCCTCACTGTTAATCATAGTACAGGGAGCATAGTGTATGTGTCATAGGGCTGTTGTGACACAAACAGGACACACTCTGAAAAAGTATTGCAAAAGCGTGAGGGTTTTACATGCTTAGTTTCGTCTGTGGTATTGTTGTTGCTTACACTTCCTGAGCTTGAAGTGCGTGAGGAAGGTGATGCTTGTAAAAAAAAAAAAAGTGGCTTTGCACATTTAGACTAGTGTAGTCTTTCCTGTTGAGATGTCTATGTTTGGAATCTAAGTAAAATTCTGAATGCTTTTTCAGATTGTTATTGCATGTCGTTATAGGTAGTCTTTCAAGTAAAGCTTTGGTATTAACTGTCTGAGACTAAATAGCGTTCATATATCACCGACGGCGTCAAATTGATATCGAATTCAGTTAAGCTTATCTATGATCAGCTCCATCTGGATCTTCTCTCAGTTAGAGTTGCTGCTTCCCCTGACCTTGTACTGAATACATGTCACCGCCAAGTTGGAAATAAGGTGCATTGTTTTCTCTGAGCAGATCAAATTTTGGCTGCTTGTCAATATATCTGGTGCCTCATACAAGTTTCACCTGTGTGTGGGGAAATGCTGCAGGAGTGTATGAGTAGCTGCGATGCAGTGTACTGTGTGAAACTCTGTGTGTGAGAGAGAGACCGAGTGAGTCTTCATTGCTAATGCTAAATGCACCGTGACAGACTGAAACCTTGGCAGCAGATTAACTTGACGAACCGTCAATCTTGATCAAGGCTTGAGAAAAGATGAACAAACGACTTAAAATGTTTTACTTCTCACAACCTTAGCTTGGCCCCCTGATATTCATCTGACTGATTTTTCTTTTTGGTCTTGGCTGTAAATTGGATTCCCGGGGATCTTCAGTCAGATGTTTGCCTTTTAACAGATTAGTTTGACTGCTAGTCAAAGTTTGAAATTCACCGTAAAACAACCCAGAGTGGAAGTTCGGTACATTTATTTATCTGACAATATATGGCCCAATGCAGTGTTCCACAATACGGTCCTATCGCACCTAAACCAAGCACTGACTGAAGAACAGTAAAGAACAACTTGTTAAATATTAACAAGCTAATTTATGAACATGCTAACTATTTAGCTACCTTGTGAACATGAAATCATCAGAAAGCAGCACTGTACATTATACATCTATATTCATTCAAATGTATGTCTTTAGAGGGTAGATATATTTTTAAATTTAGATATATTAGAGTCAAAAGAGATTTGATATAAACTTGAGGAATCACATGTGGACAGTTTCACTTCCTGCTGATTTACTGGTATTGGCGTACATCTAAACTTTAGGAACACTCAGGTGTTTGGAAAAAGCTTTTAAAATTGTGAACTGAGTATTCTTGAATTATTTCTTGATTTCTATTCTTGATTCCGAGAAGTCTAGAATATGTGCAGTTTCATGGCATGTTCTAGAAATCTATATCTATCCATAGTTCTATTTCTAAGAATTCCAGAATGTGTGTAGTTAATGGAAGGCTAGAACTCTTCCATTTCTGTTCTAGATTCTGAGAGTTCTAGAATGTTTGCATTTGATGGATAACTCTAGAACACCTCCATGTCTATTTTTGATTCTAAGAATTCTAGAAATTGCGCGTTTGGTGGAACATTTTACAACTACATTTCTGTTCTTGACTCGAACACTGACAGAATATTGTAGAACTATAGCATTCAATACTATTGTTTAGTTTTTTTGTTTAGTGCGTTTAACAATGGCCATTGTCACAAAGCAGATTTATAGAAATATATAAATTTTATATCTCCTTGATTATTGTTTTTGGTGAATTCTAGAATACGTGTGTTTGAGCATTCTAGAGCTCCTTTTCCTTATCTAATTCTAGGTTTGCTTTTGAATGAACATTCTAGAACCACACCATTTCTATTCTTGATTCTGCAAAGTCTAGAAAGTGTGCAGTGGATGTAACGTTCTGTAACTACTGCATTTCTATATTTGTTTTCTGAATACTCTAGAATGTGACTGTTCAGTGGAACGGCATAGAAGTCTTCCATTTCTATTCTTGATTCTGAGAAATTTTGAATGTCTGCCTCGGACAGACAGTTCTCGCACTCCCCATTTCTATTTTCGTTTCGTGTGTCTGAGAATTCTAGAATAGGTGCTGCTGTCAGAACATTCCAGAGCATTCCTTCCTTTTCTATTTTCAATTCTGAGCGGTCTAGAATGTGTGCATTTGACTGAACATTCTAGAACCCCTCCATGTGCAGTGCCTGGATTGTATTGTAGAAAGATTCACGCTGGACAAGGGTACAGTAAATCCCGTTTCCTTTTAAGGACAGGCCAGTATGAACCTCAAGTGACATCATGGCAGTATCCGTCAGCTTTAGAGGAAACTGCAGCCTGCTGCCGGCCGGCATTACGTATTGTGCCGGTGTGGCTTTACTGCGTCCACACGCTCCAGCGCACACACACACACACACACACACACACACACACACACACACAGAGACCATTGTTTAGCTTCTGACACCAGGCACTCTGATACCAAGCACAGGACATGACATTCCATCTGCTGCAGTGAAACGCTAGCCTTTCATGGAATTGTTCATTTTTTTGTGTGTATACGTTTGTCCAGGGCTTCGTAAATTGTTATTAGATTTCTCTGTGCCTGTCATCTGTTCAGAATGGAACAGGCTTTATCTAGAGTAAGAGAATACTACCCCTAAAAACTTAAAGGTAGGTATTTTGTTACATAAATATTGTGTTAAATATATTACATAATATTGTGCATCGTCATCAGCACCATCAGAGAGCTTCGAGGGTCACAATGATAAGTACTGGCTTGGTATGTAAACAATATTTGGTGTCAGATGCCTACTTTTTTAGTTTTACGCTGACTGTAATATACAATATCTTACAAAAGTGAGTACACCCCTCACATTTTTGTAAATATTTGATTGCATCTTTTCATGTGGCATGACACTTTGCTACAATGTAAAGTAGTGAGTGTACCGCTTGTGTAACAGTGTAAATTTGCTGTCCCCTCAAAATAACTCAATACACAGACATTAATGTCTAAACCGCTGGCAA
>JAOUWY010000022.1:4225518-4242550 GCA_025728095.1 Prietella phreatophila | reverse complement strand
ATCCTCAAACGGAAGGTGGAGGAGCACAAGGTCTCTAACATCCACCAGCTCCGTGATGTCATCATGGAGGAGTGGAAGAGGGCTCCAGTGGCAACGTGTGAAGCTCTAGTGAACTTCATGCCCAAGAGGGTTAAGGCAGTACTTTAAAATAATGGTGGCCACACAAAATATTGACACTTTGGGCTCAATTTGAACATTTTCACTGAGAGTTGTACTCACTATATTTGCCAGCGCTTTAGACATGTTGAGTTATTTTGAGGAGACAGCAAATTTACACTGTTACACAAGCTGTACACTCACTACTTTACATTGTATCAAAATATCATTTCTTCAGTGTTGTCACATTGAAAAGATATAATCAAATTTTTACAAAAATGTGAGGGGTGTACTCACTCATATATACTTTGTTATTATGTGCAGTATAATATGAACATGGAGTGGACTGTAGGCATGTAATTGTTAATTTTGTAATGTAATTTTTTTTATGTCAGCATGGAGCTGTTCCATCTGCCAACATACTTTGGTTTTTTGTGGTAAAATTCTGACTTCAAACCAGCACTGGCTGAAGTGTGAATTGGATATTTTCTGCATACTATTACTTTTTGTACTTATTTGTCCTGTGTTCATATCTTATACAGTTCTCAGGAAAATATGGAACAATGTGGGTATCTGATCAGCCTGCAAGACTGCAGAATTCAGGTTGTGTGATGAGTGTGGGCTTTCTTTAGTGGAAAAATTGGATTCTGTCCCACAGCAGAGACAAATGATTTCATTGTTTCTCCACTACTGGTGAATTTCTGCATCGCTTAAAGCTCATAAATTTACCAACCCAAACTTCTCTTGAGCACTTTGCCAAAGTTACCCACAGCATTATATATTCCATACACAGTCGAGTGATTTAACCTTACTGTTTGAGAACTTATGAAAGATCACGTCTCATGTTTCTAACGCCAGTTGTCTTTTCTTCCCTGTTTTGTTGTGCTCTAGAGACTTCGACTCCCTCTCCAAAGAAAATGTCTACGAGAACAACCGGCTGGTGAGTATCACCTACACCTAGTCATTTTGTAGCCTTGGTTGTAAATAATATGAAAATTAGAGGGTTTGCCACACACTGACATTTTAGCTGAGCTCGGGGGTTTAGGCTCTTGTGGTTAATGGCTCACACTTTCTGATGTTCCACTGGTATTGTTTTGACTGGAGCTCTAAAATGGTCAGCAGTATTTTAGCAAAATAATTTTTTAAAAAGTTTAATCCTATTTGGAAATTAAAGAGACATGGAAGGAGAATGGTGGTGCTGTACATACTGGTTAATATTATGCTAGCTGACAGATCGGAATCAACCAAACAACAAATTTATAATACAAGTTGTGTTTGTGGGTTAAAAAAACCCAAAAACAACTGGGCGAAATAACAATCTAATACTAAAACTGTGATGTAATTCATATCATGATGGACTGTTCTCAGTATTGGGAGTACAATCAGGTATCCGCTTTTATAAATTCACAAGTCATTGAACAAGTAATTGATCGAATATTAATATCTACGGATGATGTACCCATTCATCCGTCCATCTGAATCATTCTATGCCTTGTTAAATGTTACAAATATTCTTTGATTTGCACTTAAAAAACCACAAAAAAAACCTCTCAGCAAGAAATATTGTGATATATATCAAGTATTGCAAAGGTGGACAAATCATACATTCAGTAGCCTACCAGGCAAGCTCTCATGTAATGACCAATCCCATGTTTTGGTTGCCCAGAAATCTGATTGACTAGTCTAAAAAGTGGTAGCTAACATAATGTAATAGTCTATGGCGAGTTAGTTAGCTAGTTAAGTGCATTAATAGAGATGCAGACAAGTATCGACAAAACATCAGCAAGTCATTGACCAATGTTTACCCGCAGAGTGATTGCTTGTTGTGCTAGCAGGGGAATTATATGATGGCTTTGCTCTGCATTATACAGTATATCCTGCTCAGTTCTGTCTTGGATTCTTATTCAGATCTAATTAATCCAACTAGTAAACATTGTACCAACAGTCAGATCAGCTTGGCCAATGTGTGTAGTGCAGCAGGTGTTGGTATTCATAAGCATTCGCTATAGTTTTACACGCATCGAGGTGTCCAATGTTTTGTTTAAATAAACATACCACATGAAACAATGTGTTTCATGAAAGTCACTGGTGAACATTAGCCTACTGAGTTGTCGGGAAACTATGACTATGTATACAACAAATAGACTAGACACGTCGTCATCTTGTCCCAGACACCTGGGCTTGTGATTTGTCCACACATGATTTGTAAAGGTAACTTCAAACATCCTATCACAATATGACACCTTTGTCGTATTAGACACATCTGCTGAGTATTTAACAGCAATCACCAGGTATTCGCCAACTGTAACATCTAGCCTCAAGTTGCCACTAAACCTGCTGACCAGCTGAGACAGCAGTTGGAGCCTGTCATTATCAGAGCTCAAGAGCTCACCTATCTTATCGGCTCTCTGGAAAACATTTTTACCTTTGCAACGTACTTTTGTCCCAGTGTTAAAGGTGCAGAGCATGGTAAAGTCCAAATGAAGTCAACAAGAGTTAAAAGTCAAAATAAGTTAAAAAAAACATTCCTCTTGTTGTCCCAGGCGTTTGAGGTGGCAGAGTCAGAACTGGGTATTCCGGCCCTGTTGGATGCAGATGATATGGTGTCCATGAAAGTGCCTGACCGTCTGAGCATCATCACCTACGTCTCACAATACTACAACAACTTCACCAACAAATCTCACGGTGAGTGGACACCAATGTACAGTGCGCACACAGACATACACAAACATGGCTCAATGTGAGGCCAGGTGAAGCTTAACGCTTTCATGCCTGAGGGTTTTTTTTGTGTGTGTTATGTGTAATTGTAACATGATGTGACTTTTTTTTTTTCTTTTTTTAATTAAGTGAGGAGGGTAACAATGCAGGTAAAGCAATTTAGAATGAAGATGTCAATGCCATTTCAAATTGCTCAACCATGGGCTAATAAGTGTATAAACCTATTAAAATTTTTTATTTATACCCATATATTCAGTAATGTGTGTTTTTGTCTATATACAGTTGCAATCAAAATTATTCTGTTGATTTTGTACGTTTGCCCACTGACACAGAAATGACCAGTTTATAATTTTACTGGTAGATTTATTTGAACAGTGAGAAACAGAATAACAACAAAAAATGCATGTCAAAAATGTTATCAATTAAATGCAATGAAAGCATTTATATGGAAGAGTAGAGGGGAAAAAAACATTTTTATCTTTCAAGTGGCTGATACTGATCCGTAAAAAGATAACAATAATTTTGGTTTGAGAACTGATGATACTGTTTTTACACACAGAGCAATTTTAATTTCTTTTCTGGCACATGTAGTGGAATGAGCTTAGGGATACTTGGTGTTCAAATTAAGATAAAAAACAAAACCCTGTTTTTCTCTTTACAGCTAATCCTCCCTGTATGAAGAGACCGGGTAGTTCAGGTCATATTGAACCAGCAATAAAGAAACCACCCACACCCCTAGAAGACAAAACCGAAACATCTGAGGTAGGAAACTGCAATATAATTTTAGTCGTACACGACTCCCTCTGTTTCTACAATTCTAACAGCCTCTTGCTTATGGAAAAGGCTTCTAAATTTAACATTAGCATCAAAAGTACCAAGTTGTTATTATGCGCTAAGAGCTTAAGCTTTTGGAAACACGTCCCAGATGCAGAGAGAGACAGACAGAGCCCAAATCTGGCCCCAGTCCATGTCCTCAGTCAAGACTAATACATCCTGAAAGCCTATGCGCAAGCATTGCGCGCTAATGAATCCTGCCTCTCAGGGTGTGGGAAAGCGCAGCCGAGCAGAGCAGTGCTTTTTCTGCACTATTAAAACATTTGGTTATGGGGAAATGGATCAAAAACTGTTTGGCTGCAAATGTGAGAGCATTTTATGTTTCAGTCAAAGGATTTGAAGGGCTCTAAATGTGCTTCAGATGTGTCTGAGCTCATCTGCATTCAGCATTGTGTTAGAAGACGAGTCTCGTTAGTATTTAAATGTTTTCCAGACACATTAATCCTCGTCTTCTGTCACTATAGCCCATAGATTGGTTTGGTCTTAGTTTAGAAATCTGGCCAGTAACATGGGGCCTCAAGTCAGCCAATGTTTTTACTTTACTGCAGCATCAAGAAACACCTGAGGCAGTCCTATACAATATGGTAAAAGTCACCCAAAACTAGTTTTCAAGACCATAAAACATCATACTTGGTACCCTTTTCAAGAAATCCAGATCTATGAATATGGAAATTAGATGTAAGGCTGAGCAATATGACAATTCAATACAAAAACCATATTGAGTGCGAAAAAATCACTTGCAGCATTGAATAATTTACTCGAGAGGTCGAACATGTGATTCTTATCTCCTGTGGGGTTCATTACTAATTATGATTTTCCACCGAGATATTCGGCTCCCTCAGTAAATTTACAGTAGTGATCACTTATATAATGTGACCAGTCTGTGCACTCTAATTAGTAAACATGTTATATAAGGTTTAGTTTCCTGATCGTTGGTCTGTTTTGCAGTATTGTTTAGAAGAGAACATCCTCTCTCTACCCTCTTCCGTGTTCCTGCCACTATTCTCGGCCTTCTTCAAACGGAACTTTGTTTTTCTCCCTCTTTCTCACCCTTTTCCTCCTCTTCTTAATTGTCGTTGACCTCGCTGCTCCCATCTGACCCTTTACATGGTTAGTAAAATGGCTTGGGTTTAAGACCTTTAGACTTTTCAAACATTAAGCCCTTAATTCAACTCTTTTTATTGATAGATTTTATACTCTGATATCGATCCATTCATGACTCTACTGCAACTATTAGCAATTTGATCTTCTTCCCATTCCTCACAGCTGAATGCCGACAGCCAATCAAAACGCAGCAATCTGAGCAGTACGTGTGCAGCATGTGAGAAACATGTTCATCTGGTGCAGAGGTTCCTTGTCGATGGCAAACTCTACCACCGCAACTGTTTCAGGTAAGACATGAACATAATGAGATAATGATAATGAGGCTTTATTGGTCACATATACATATGCACAGTGAAATTAATTTCTTCACATACCCCAACATGTTAGGAAGTTGGGGTCAGAGCCATGAAACGGCACCCCTGGAGCAGAGAGGGTTAAGGGCCTTGCTCAAGGGCCCAACAGTAGCAGCATGGCAGTGCTGGGGCTCGAACCCCCAACCTTCCGATCAGTAACCCAGAGCCTGAACCGCTAAACCACCACTGCCCCTACCTGAACATCTGGCTTATGGCTGAAAGACAAATGCTAATGCTCATTTGATTCATCAATGAATCAAACTTTATGTATTTTGTAAATAAGTAGTTTTTATTTAAGATTATATTATTTCCCCAAATGAGTAGTTTGGGGAAATAGTTCTAATTTGGAACTTAGAAACAGCCATCAAGTGCTTGGAAACTATTTGGGGAAATTTAAGAAATGCCTCCTGAGTGAAGCTCCCTCATGCAGCTGGTTGAGAAAATGCCAAGTGTGTGCAAAGCATCATGGACATTTAAGAATTCATACGTTTAAGAATTTATAGAAAAAGAAAAAAAAGTTTTGATTTGTCTATTACACGTGTGTTATTTCATAGTGTCTTTGTTGTTGTTGTTATTATTATTATTATTAAATAGAAGAAAATTGTAAAAAGAAAAAAGAAAACTCTTCTTATAATCATCTGTCCTCAGGAGACAGAAAGTTTTCTTATTTCACAAGAAGGTACCACTATTTACACTGTAAACTGATTAAGCTATCCCTGTGTATAAATTTCAGGTGTATGGAATGTAGCAGCACTTTATTGCCTGGCTCTTACAAACTCGTGGGAGATGCCGGATCACTGGTCTGCAAACACCACTTCACCAGGATATCCTCAAACAGCCAGAATGGTCGTTCAGATCTGAGCAAGCAGCTTAGCCCAGTATCCTCGAACGCCAGCCCTGAATCCCCTCCAAGTGGGGGAAGTTTGGAAAAAGCACTGCCAGATCATTCAGATGCCAATGAACACATCACTCTATCTGAAAACTCACCAAAAACACACTCTCTTGACAGAGAGATCAGGCAGAATGAAAAAGGAGGGGAGGTGATAAGAGAGCAATTTGAGGATCGTGCAAAAGAGCAGATAGAACCCTGCCCTCCCAGTCCGCCAAATCCATTTGATGAATCTGATGAAGAGGAACCAAAGGAGGAAGAGCAGCCACAGCCAAATACAGAAGTTGCTAATGGCGTCCTTCCTCTGACCCCAGTAAGGACCACCGCAGGAGAGGATCGACCAATACCTGCCCCTAGAAAAGCGTCTGACCCCTCCCCTTGTGCTCGTCCTGTGCCCAGGACACGCCCACCAAGACCCTTGCAGAGTCCAGCAGTCATTGGTGGGTGTTTTTTTCTTGCATTAGGTGAAATTAGAGTTAAACTAATTTTTTAGGTTTTGTTTTCTGTTTGGTCTAATTGATTTTAATTTAGTTTATATATAATTGTACTAGGAATAAAAGTGGTGGAAATGTAATTTGTGGTCATTGGACAGAAATATGGAGAAGTATTCAGAGAGAACATGGAGCTGGTGTTGAATAACGACACTGACACAAATAATGTAAATAAAAAACAACAACTGTCCCCACTTTTTTGTGCAGTTAAATCTTAATATGGTTCCTCTGAAGCAGTCCTAGATCACCTTGCTTTATCACCGTGCAAATTTCCTCTCAGTTTGGTCATATGCTAATTCTAAATGGTGCACTTGTATAGCGCTTTTATCTAAAGCGCTTTACATGGTCTCATTCACCCATTCACACACTCGCACACCAATGGTAGAGCTGCCATGCAAGGCGCTAACTTGCCATCGGGAGCAACTTGGTGTTCAGTATCTTGTCCAAGGACACTTCCCCATCACATGACAGCTATCAATCAGGAAAGGTAAAGATTATTGGCTAGTGCCACTCCAGTTGACTTGGGAGAGTGTGTGTGCAATCCCTCCACTTTGGGAGCACAGTCTATTTTGCTTTCTCAGTCTCCTGATCTTCCGTTCTGCCCTTCTTTATTTCTTGCTGAACTAGAAAATGAAGGTGATCGCAGACCAGTTCCTCGTGAAAGATCCCGGTCACCTGCAAGGTAAGATTTGTATCTACTGATCCATCTCGAGATCCATTCTCTGTTTGTCTCTTTTCCTGTTTATGAATGTCTTCATGTGTCACCGTGTCTCACCTCCGATTGCCATTGCTCCCACCTCCTAATCAGCTTCATTCAATCCAGTGATGCTGCCAAACCCAAAGACCCTCCCTGGCTGGCTCTTGTCAAACAAGAGTCCAAGAAAAAGTTTGCTCCTCCTCCTCCCAGACCTGTTACCACTCCTCCACACTCTACGTCCACACCTGCCAGGATCGAGGTGGAAACCCGTCCAGCCACGCCCCCTAATCCTTTTGAGGATGAAGACAATGAGGAGGCAGAGGCTGAATCCGTAGAAGCACCAGTCCCGTCTTCCGTGGTTGCAGTCCATCCTTGGTACGGGATTTCCCAGACTCCCGAGGTCACCTCTTAGAGCCCCACCCTCTCCGAGTGTCCAGGAAGTGGCAAGAGCAAAAAACGGCCAGCACCCAGAGCCCCAAAATCTGTCCCTACAGGTCAGTGACTGTTACTGACCAGAAACCTGGATTTTCCTATCACACATTCATGAGTTGTGAAAGGCTTGATTAGTCCAGGTATTAAAATATCAGAACATTAGATGAATATTGATCTAATGATTGTTAATGCTTCATAAAGGTCTAACAAAGCATGGCATTAGAGTTTATAAAAATGCTTACTAACAAAGTAGATCGTTTTATGAATACTGGCTTGATGGAGAGTGTTGCTGTTTGGTATGTGTCCATAAGTCCCGTGCTGTTCCTCTTGTCCCTCACTCTATACATTTTTGTTCTATCCATTTCCACTTGTGTTCTATTTCCTGTCTGCTCTTCCTTCAGCTCTTTCTCCATCTCAGTCTTCCTCTGCCTGTCCCTCTCCAGCTCTGAGCACCGAGAGCCTCTCCTCCTCTTCATCAGACCACGGCTTGCCCCGAACAGCTGCCACCACTGCTGCTTCGCAACGGCCGTCCATTACTGAACAGGAACATCCGTTCACGAAAAGCGTGTCGGAACCATCAATCAACAGTCCTGGCTCCTCCCCTTCAGCCCTTTCATCTGAACCCAAGTCACATCTCTCACCTAGTCCCCCCCCCTTGCAGCCCCACATTAATACTTGCTCCGCACCCGCCACACCAGAGTCAAACAGGAGTGCAGGAAGCAAGGCACTGAGACCACCCCCTCCCCGCCCACCAGCTGCTCCGAGTCCTCTGACCAGCTCTCCCTCCTCACAGCAAAACACACCCAATAAGGTTAGCAGCTTTTGAAGTCCCATAATGTGTTATAGGGTTGCTGTTATTATTTTTTTTTATATAGTTTCATTTTTAATGAACATTTCTACAGAACATTTCTGCTAAACATTTCTAATGGCTGTTACAGCTAAATATTTCTACCATTTCTAATGAACATTACTAATAAACATCTCTGCTAAACATTTCTGCAGAACGGGTTGCTGTTTTAACAAATTACGAATACAGTTTGAATTTACATAATGCTAATGTACGCAAAAAACAAATATTTTAAAATCACACATTCTAATCATCTAATGCTTGTGGAACACGATTCATAATCAGCTTGTTCTGTTTCTAGTAGTACAAAATTACAGGCTAATTAAAATTTGACAAGTGTAATGTTTTTTTCCCTTCATATGATCGATGCAACTTTAGTACAGCAGTAGATTTATTTAGGAAAATTGGCTGAACTGTTTGGTGTAATACTTTGTACTTTATAATGGAAAAAACCAACAACTCAACATCATTCAGTTGCTAAAAGTGGCATATTTAATGGATTAGTTTTGAAGGTTACCATGACATCGTACTAGCAAACAGTTTTATGCAGAGAAAGAGGTGATGAATAATGTGGGTATGCCTTTTGGCTAACCGCTATCAACTCTGTCCTATCCTCTTCTAATCCTTTTCCTATAAATCCTTCTCCCTTCCTCTCTCTCTCACTCCTTCCTTCTCGTTACTGCCCTGATTTACATTCTCTCCAACTTTCCACCACTTTTTTTTTTTTTTAATAAATTGTTTTTAAACTTTCCTCTGCCTTTCTAGCGGGTAAATCCTTTTAATAGGAAGGCCTCCCAAACAGTCACCTCCCCACAGTCCAGACCCCCCAAAGGCCCTCGACCCGCTCGACCTCCTGCCCCTGGACATGGCTTCCCTCTCATCAAACGCAAGGTACCCTTTGTTTGAATGATCACAACATGGATTTGAGCAGTGCTTGAGTTGTCCTTCACACTCTTGTCCATCATCCTGTTCCAGCAACTCTAATTACTCTGTACCATGTCACCGGCTGTGCAGGTTCAGTCAGATCAGTACATCCCTGTTGAGGACATCCACGTCGAGATGGGGACACTTGAGAGGCAGCTGGACGAGCTGGAAAGGAGAGGAGTGGAGCTGGAGCAGAGACTCCGAGACTGCTCTAATGGTACGGCATCTACTGACCTGAGCCAGATTTGGATGTCTTGATTGGATTAATGATCCGTTTGTAATATTACTACATTTAATCATTTAGCAGACGCTTTTATCCAAAGCGACTTACAAATGAGGATGACTAATTTTATTAATTTGAACTAATTAGGATTACTAATATCAGCACACGGCTGCACTGTTCTAGAGGCGAGGGATGTTTTGGAAATTATTATTGTGTAAAGGTTCCCTTAATTGCATGCAAGGTGAGAATAAAACGGCTCCTGGCATCTAAAAAGAGAACGAGCATCTTCTGTAGTGTCTTCTGCTGTTTATGGTTGGTACACACAGCACAGCTCACAGAAGCCTGAGGTGTTGTTACTTTTTAAAGAGTGCTTGCTTTCCTTACTGATACTGACTTCCTGTTTCAGAGGAAGAGGAGGAGCAAATGCTGGTGGACTGGTTCACTCTGATTCATGAGAAACATCTACTGGTACGCCGAGAGGCAGAGCTGGTCTACACGTGAGTTATCAAGCCTACTTATGAGTTGAGGCAGATTTGGAATGACTTTCAGGGGAACAGCTCATGACTATGGACTGTTTTCTTGTCAGGATGAAACAGCAACATCTGGAAGAAAGGCAAGCTGACGTGGAATATGAGCTTAGGTGTCTCCTAAACAAACCAGGTGTGCACTGATGGCTCCCACCCAAAAAAACCAAAAAACAAGACACTGATTAAAGTATCTGACTCACTCATTTACTGATACCTATCTCTAATAGCGCTTTTACAGAACGAGGTTCAGCACAGCTTGTTAGCAAATACAAACCCAGAATTATCAGTACCCAGGTGTGTGTGTGTCAGTTTCCCATGACGTAACTCTACCTGTGAAAATATTAGGATTTCCTCCCCGAAAACAAAAAAATTATTTTGAAATATAACCACACGTATCTCATTTGATATTAAAAGGTTCCTGGCTCTGCTGCTGTGTTCTTCTCTTAGAGGTTGAACTTATAAGACCCAGTGAGTTAGTCTTAATGGCATGGGCACTCAGAGAAGTGTGCAAATACTTTAATTTGTAGTGAAAATAAATAGCACACCACACTTTTAATTAATGGCTGTCTATGGACCCAAATAGACAAATGTTCCATAATTTAATCTTTAGTGACACACACACAGACACACACACAAATGGCTGAATCTCATGTCCTTCTACACTAGGCATGAGTGCACTAGGTAGGGCATACAGTCCTCTTACCTTATGTAAAGTGCATACAACATTAATAGTGACTCAAATTTTATTTAAAATATTTTGTTAAATAGTTATAAAAAAGCATCTCTGTATGTAATTAAAAAAGAAACATTTTATTGTTGTGCCTCAAAAAAGAAATTTGGCGCAGTTATTGGGGTACTCATGTAACTGTGAAAATAAGATAATATTTGATTAATCCCCAGATGGAGAAATAGCATCACAATGTAAGATCATGGGTAATTTGCCAAGATGAGGTGCACCATCTGGTGAAAAAGTGCTACATTAGCACGGCTTTGGTCTACTGATCATGAGTTTGAGAGTTCAAATCCCAGCAGAGCCAAGCTGCCAGTGCCAACCCTCATCTGTTCAATAAGCTGCTTTAAATAACGGCGACTGCCAAATGAGCAAAAGTCTTTTCTGAATTTTGTACGGTTTGGTACCTGCCACCCATCCCAACTTTCTTTCTTTCTCTCATTCTGTCTGTTAGAGAAAGAGTGGAATGATGAAGATCGAGACCGGGAGAAGCAGCTGATGGACGAGTTGGTGACGATCATCGAGCAGAGGAACCAGATCATCAACAGCATGGATCAGGACAGACAGAAGTAATCCATTACCTCACACACCTACGCTTGGTGCACATTTGAATTTGACACAAAAAATATTAAATAGTCTTCTTATTATACCACACTTCTTAACCTCAGGGTGTTAATTTTTACACAGGGAAGAGGAGGAGGACAAGCTAGTGGCTGCCATGTTGAAGAAAAAAGGTACGGACTCGGTTCGCCTAGTTTTTGTGTTGTACTGGAGTACCTGAAGTTATATGAATTCACCCATAAATATACCCAAATCTTCATGTATTTGCTTCAAAGAATCTTAATTTATAAAGAAATAATTTAGCAGAAAAGCAAGGACAGGCTGTACTTTGACATCTATGTTTAGTCCATATGGTCATCCGTATAACCTCTAGCTCTCCAATTCTGCCTATGTTGCATGTTTGGGGAAAAAAAGGAAGAAGTGATTCATTTCATCCATGCCCTATTTATCGACTACATTTGGGGTAAGGGTAATAATATTTTTGTACACTTGATTCTTTATTAAGCAACGCTTCTCTTCTTTCAGAGTTCCATGGTGAGAGTGAGCACAGGAAGAAGCCTGGGAAGTTTAAACCCATGAAGGTTTTGAAAAGGCTGAGCAATAAAGGCGACATGACAAAGAGCCCGAGTCCACGGAAAGAGAAAAGCTGAGCATGATACATAAATGGACATTTAAAGATAAGAGCCTTTCATCTCGAACTCTGCAAATTGGCTGTGTAAAAACTGACACCCTGAACACAGCCAGTTCTCATTATAGCTTTGTACATCAGTGCAGTGTCATTAATTAATGAGCAACACAAGCCTAATAATGGCTTTTACCCCATACCTTTTTAATTAGTAAATACAAAAAAACAAAAAAAAAGAGTAACTTAACCTATACAATTAATCAGCCGAGACATGTTTTATGTCTGCCATTTACATGCACTGGAGCATGTGTTTGGTGGTCTGGGAAAACCCATCCCATACTGAAAATGTAGACATTTTCTGCTGTATGTAGTTTTGAAAACTAGAGATATTTGAAATATGTTTTTGTTTTGCATGTATCTGAACCACAAGTACTTATATTGCTTTACAATTGGAACATTAAGTCTTTTTGTCGAGAAGCAAAAATGCAAGAATCTGGGGGGAAAAAAAAAGCAAGAATGGTTATGTTATAATCAGGAAAAGTTGTAAAGTTTTGTTTACTCATGCATTTTAGGTACTTAACTGATCACTTGGTGTGTTAGGGTGCTGTGTAAAGTATACTCGTGCATTTAGGATGTCTACCTAGATTTTAAAATAAATAAATAATTTCCGAAAAAAGTATTAGGCTTGGGGAATGGGGATGAGCAGAACCTGCAGGCTTTTAAAAACTTGTACAATGGTGCTTGAAAGTTTGTGAACCTTTTTTTTTTTAATAAATATTTTCCATATTTTTGCATAAATATGACCTGAAACGTCCTCAGAGTTTAAATCCTAAAAGTAGGTAGAGAGAACCCAATTGAACAAATGAGAAACATATTATACTTTTACTTTTATTTATTGAGGCAATATTACATATCTGAGTGGTAAAAGTATGTGAACCTTTTCTTGCAGTATCTGGAGTGACTAAAGATTTCTAATAACTACTGATTAGTCCTGCACATTGGCTTAGAGGAATTTTAGCCCATTCTTCAGAACAGCTTCAACTCTGGGATTTTGGTGTTTCCTTGCATGAACTGCTTGGTCTGCACTTATAGGTTTTTATTTTTTATATATATAACCTTAGTAGCAGAGCTGCCATGCAAGGTGCCTGCCATTGGGAGCAACTTGGGTTTTAGGACTTGCCCAAGGACACTTTGGCATGGAGTCATGCATGCCAGGAATTGAACCAACAACCCTACGATTAGTGGACAACCTGCTCTACCATCTGAGCCACAGCCACCCTGCTTGCTTCAGGTCCTTCCACAAGGTCAGGACTTTGACCATTCCCCAACATTAACTTTATTCTTCTGTAACCATTCTTTGGTAAAATGACTTGTGTGCTTAGGGTCGTTGACTTGCTGCATGACCCACTTTCTCTTGAGATTCAGTTCATGAACATTTTGTGTTGTGACATTTTCCTTAAGAATTCCCTGTTCAGAATTCATTGTTCCATCAACAATGGCAAGTTGTCCTGGCCCAGATGCAGAAAAACAGGCCCAAACCATGGTACTAGCACCAGCATGTTTCACAGATGGGATAAGGATCTTAAGCTGGAATGCAGTGTTTTTCCTTTCTCCAAACATATCACTTCTCATTTAAACCAAAATTCTAATTTGGTCTCATCCATCCACAAAACATTTTTCCCGTAGACTTCTGGCTTGTCTCCGTGATCTTTAACAAACTGAAGAAGGGCATCAGTGTTCTTTTTGGAGAGCAGTGGCTTTCTCCTTGCAACCCTGGCCTGCACACCATTGTTCTTCAGTGTTCTGATCGTTAACATTAGCCAGTGTGAGAGAGGCCTTTAGTTGATTAGAAGTCACCCTGGTACTGAAGGTCAGACTTTGATAGATCCCTGTTCTTTAAATAAAACAGGGCTCTCACTCATACCCGATTGTCATCCCATTGATTGAAAACATCCGACTCTAAATTCACCTTCAAATTAACTGCTAATACTAGCGGTTCACATACTTTTACCACTCACAGCAATGTAATATTGGATCATTTTCCTCAATAGATAAATTACAAATTCTAATATTTTTGTCTCATTTGTTTAATTGGGTTCTATATCTACTTTTAGGACTTGTGTGAAAATATGATGTTCTAGGTCATATTTCTGCAGAAATATAGAAAATTCTTAAGGCTTCACTCACATTCAATCACTACTGTATACATGTGCTAGGGGGAGGGAAGCTTACTAACATATCTGATGCAATTCTCACGCAGAGTGTGCTTCCTCAGTGTAGTTTATGCAGCAGGGGTGATATTATCAAAATGTCTCTGGGTAGGAAGAGAGTGATGACAGTTGTGTTCAGTTGAGGTCATGTGACTACAGTGTGCATCATGTACCCGGAAAAACAGCCTACCAAGTGCAAGGAAAGGAAGACATCAATATTCATGGATATGAACGCTAATAATGCTCTTAGAATGCTTACTACAGCATTTACAGTCAGTTTCATGTCTGGTTATATTAAACTGAGTACTAGCTGTGTCTAACGGGAAAAGAGGCCAGTTTCTAAAATTAAACTAGGCATATCTTTAACATTAAAAAGACAACCTTTACAAGCTGACAAACATTTTAATGTAGGACTATTTTATTACCATGCGTTATTAACCGAAGTTGCTCACCATTTTTAGGAAGCCCTGTAAAAGATAAAGTTGCAATACCATGTTTAATCCATACCAATGCCTTTGTTTTGAGTGGATATGTTTGTGTGAGCTTCAGTTTTAAATTTGAGCATCTGTCTAAAAGTTGGTTATGTATTTATAAAGAAGGTCTGTCTGCTATTGTATTAATATCCTCACTCTGTCCTTTCTTGAGTCAATGTGCCTCTAAATGTAAAACAACCATGGGCTTTTGTTGTATAAATGTGTGTTAAAAACGGGCAAGCATTATTTCGGGAGGTAAAGAAGAATTGAAAGGATTATTGTAACTAAATGAACAGCAACATGGGTATGAACATAATGTCTGACTTTGATCTCAGTGAAATAAATGGTTCATCATTCAAGCAATACAATAAACAGCGTACATGACATGAAATCTTGTATCGTCTCCAGCTCTTAAATAGGCAGTATTGCGATGTTTGTAGCATCGCTTGGTATGTTAACGGATGAATACAATGTCATTCCTCACTGCTGCTCTTCACCTTTCACCTTTTGTTCCTCTTTCATCCTTATCGCCTTGCTGCGCACCCTGTCAGTCAGCTCAAGCTCACGGATTTTCTGTGAAAGACGGACAGAACACACACATCCCAAAAAAATCTTAGTATGACTGGTGATTGGAGAAACAAGTGAGATTTTTTGTTTTATTTGAAACTCCGGACTCAAAAGAGAGGTCTTGAGATTGAAAGCACACATCTCTGCAGAGGTTCTCTAGATTTTTCCAGCCAGCGACTCCATCTTCTGTATCGCTCATCTATACTGGGTCACAAGGGACCTGGAGCCAATCCATCGCAGGACGCATTCACACCCATTCATACCCTACGGACACTTGTGGACATGCCAATCAGCCTACAATGCATGTCTTTGGATTGAGGAAGGAAATTGGAGTACCCGGAGGAAACCCACAAAGCACTGGGAGAAAATGCAAACTCCGCACACACAGGGCCACGAACCCTCAACCCTGGAGGTGTGTGGCAAATGTTCTAACCATTAAGCCACTGTGTCCCCAATTCCAAAGAATACCAACAATAAAATATTAGGGTAATTATATAATTGTGTACAGTGATAATTTGGCTATATATTAGAGCCACAGAGCCTGATCTGTCCACCAGTGGAACACATTAGGTCTAACTTGACACTATTGGGTTAGTCCATCTCAAGTGGTCCAATAATGGTTGGTTGCTTAAAAGTTGGCTGCTTGACTGTTTTTAATTTTTCTAATTTTTTTGAGTGATTACCTCTACCTATTGGCATTGCAAAGTCACCTGTTATTTTATTTTATTTACTTGGTTTATGCACAACGACCATTTTTGTGTCAAGGCACACAACAAATCTTGCTTATACGGCTGTTTACAGAAACCTCAGTATCTCCGCTCAGGATGGTTCTAGCTCCTTGAAACAAAAAACTGATGTCTAGATTACATTACAAGGAGCTCATCGACAAGCAGCAGCTATTATGTCAATCATAAATGTTATTACTGAAAAATACTGTTAATTTTTAGACTTCATATAAAAACCGTAATGAACTTTCTTTCACCCTATCCATTGTTACCCAGATGAGGATTGGTTCCTTTCTGAGTCTGGTTCCTCTCAAGGTTTCTTCCTCACATCATCTTAGGAAGTTTTTCCTCGCCACCGGTGCCAACGGCTTGCTCAATAGGGATACATTCACAGACTTAAAAATTGTATCCTGTGTTTATGTTTCTTTAAAGCTGCTTTGAAACAACTAATAAAAGTGAATTGAATTTTGAATGAATTGAATTTTTATCACTTGTTATGCTTGTACTCTCAAAATGCATGAATAAAGTACAATTTTCCCCAGATTTCTACTAGCCCTAGCTCTGTAGCATGTGGAACCTCAAACTCAAAATTCATCAGAATGCTACTATAGAGGACTTGCGTCTGTGAAAATTCCAGGTTCGTATCTGGTCCCCCACCAGAGATATTCAACCTGACAGTGAGGGGAATGTTAAAATTTACACTCTCTCACCCCCATAAAAAAAAAAAAAACAAGACAAGGCTCAAACCTGGAATGTTCTGCATGCACACTATACTTACCTAGGTACCCCCTAAAAATTAAGACTAAGACAAATTAAGCCTAAAAGTGGAACTGTGCCCATCATGAGCGTTACATTCAAAGTCTAAGGAACATCCATCCATCCATCTTCTACCACTTATCCTTTTCAGGGGAAAAGGATAAACCTGGAGTCTATCCCAGGGAGTATCGGGCACAAGGCGGGGTACACCCTGGACAGGGTGCCAGTCCATCGCAGGGCACAATCACAT
>JAOUWY010000022.1:4161345-4173792 GCA_025728095.1 Prietella phreatophila | reverse complement strand
TCTTAATTTATTTAATCACATTCTTGCTGGCAATGTTATTGATAAAGCTATTGAAAGTGAGTGAGAGAGCAGCTAACAAGCTAGACTGACAGCAAAATACCATTTACCCCCTACTTTTCTTTCATAGGCCTGTTAACCTTATTAATATGGCAAGATTGGTTGAGCGTAGATTACGCCTTATATTACAATGCCAAATTCAGAACACCACCACTGCTTATAATACTGTAGGCTATCCACCCAAAATGCATGAGTGTATCTCACTTGCATTTGCATTTATAGAATTTGGCAGATGCCCTTATCCAGAGTGACTTACATTTATCTTATTTATACAAATGAGCAGTTGAGGGTTAAGGGCCTTTAACCAGCAGTGGCTGGTTGGCAGTGCTGAGCTTTGAACTCATGACCTGCTGATCAGGAGTCTAACATCTTAACTACTTAGCTACGACTGCCCCACACATATATTTAATTGTACAGATTAACTGTAAAATAAATAAGCAGTGGGATTGAAAACAGTCCAGCACACACCTCTACTACACTAGTGTCTCCCCATTTAATTGGGGAATGGCAGTGCAAAAAGTTTTCACTAGTCGACACTTCATTTGTTTCTTAAAGATAAGGTTAAAATCTTGTTTCATTTTCGAGAATTAGTGATTTTGTTGGTAATTGGG
The DNA here is from genome assembly GCA_025728095.1 of Prietella phreatophila. Taxonomy (NCBI): domain Eukaryota; kingdom Metazoa; phylum Chordata; class Actinopteri; order Siluriformes; family Ictaluridae; genus Prietella; species Prietella phreatophila. The sequence goes on along the minus strand of JAOUWY010000022.1, from coordinate 4,173,124 downwards.
GATTTGGTAATGGTTTATGCCACGTGTTACCATTAGGCAGCAGGAAATGTGTGAAAATACAGGAGGTTTTAATTGAGAGAACTCCAAATGACCTTCATAGAGACAATACAGAGGGATTTTCACAGGGCCTGAGACAGTCATCATTAAGACACTCTTGAGTAGGCAATGGCAGCAGGAGCTTCTTAAACTAATGACAGGTGTAGATTATAATGTTAAAAAGTGTTTCTAGACACTAAACAACCATATAATGTCAAAGATACGAATGCAAACTATAATGGGCAATATTGCCATGCATTGTATATCACTTGTTTCTTCACTTAAAGGTGCAATAGTCAATATTTTTCATTTCCTACTAGTATAAATAATATAAAAACATTTTAAGCCATTATCTCAGAACAAGTGTATTATTTAGCTTAAAAATCCCCCAACCCATTTTGGAAGCATGACTTCTGGTATGGAATGTTTTTGTATTTGGATTGCTCTCGTCATTCATTTTATAGACACACCCCTCAGTGCTCGTACACATCCTCAAAAATCATTATGAGGAGAAGTTGCATGCTTATGGAGTTTTAACTTGGCTTTCAAACAGTTGAATCTTCGAGTGCACTTGAAAGTGATGTCATGTCAGTCCTTGCTAATGGTATCTCCAGTTTGAACCACCATAACGTTTGGGGCGGAGCTTTGTGTACATGGTTGGAAATAGGGGAAGGTTCAAATCAATTACCTTTAAGGCTTCTGTGTTTTTTCAGTTTGGAAATAGGCTCCAGCCCATCTGAAGGTGAGCTGCTAAACTCTGAACCTTTTCCCTAAAAAGCAGTTCATTCAGACTGTAAGTGTGATTTGCCTTACAGGGAAAGAGGAAAATAAAATGCTCCTTTAAACATCATCTCAAACTTATTTAAGTGCATTTTTTGTGTGTGTTTTTCTTGAAGCAACAGTTCAAGTTCATGCACCGTTTCTGTCAAGAGACAGAATTAATACCACAAATGCAAAAACTGCAGGACGTGGTGGATGTGCCCAGTCTTAACCCGGATCCTGATGCACGTCTCACAGAGTGTTTGTGCTGTAATGGCGAAGATCAGCACATAGAGCGGACCCTGTTAAAGATGTGTACAGTGAGACTGGTGGATTTCAGGAAAATACAGGGTCTGAGTGCACAAATAATATCAGAAATGAATCTACAGACTGGAGGTAATTCTGATTAGAAAGATGATCACAATTCCATTATAACCTAGTGTGACTAATCTGACAATTTTGTTTGAGCACCCGTTTCTTCTTTTGAAGATGCTTTCTTTGTATTTCTAAGTTTCAGGTGAATCCAGCATGTCTGCTGGAGAGCAGCAACCACTGCAGGATCAATTGATGATGAATTCAGTAAAACCAGAAGTGGATTCTGGAACAATACAAAGCAGAAAAGGAACAGCTGAGTGTCAACCCGAAGAAGGGGCTTATTGTCCTAAATACCAACACAGCAATTTCATTTCTTCCAGTGAGTATATAGTGGCTGTATTGTGGATGAGTGCAAATGGCTATAATATGTGTAGGATGCACAGGAAGTAAAGCTACACTTCCTTTTCTTGTGGATCATTTTAACTGGATTTGAGATGTAGTATGCATGTAATAGGAGTTTTTCTACCCGCAGAATTTAAAGCAACAAAAATGTTGTCCAAAATTGATTGTAATATTATCCAAAAATGAAATATCTTTTTTTTTTAAACTTGCCAAATCTGGTTTGGTTTCTGAAGTTTAATTTGTAGTGAAGGTAGGTATTTTTTATTGCTAACAAGGAAGCATGCTGTAATCTTTGTCTAACTCGTCACATTTGACTTGGAATGTGTTGAAATGTGTTTTTGTACACAAACAAGTGTAATATTGCACAGGAGAAGTCAGTTAGGTTATTGAAACAGTCATGCACTAATCAAATTATTACTATATTACACTCATTCACTTTATTAGGAACACCTGTACACCCGCACATTCATGCACTTATCTAATCATGTGGCAGCAGCGCAATGCATAAAATCATACAGATAGAGGTCAGGAGCTTCAATTAATGTTCACCTGTGAGTATTTCAGAAACTGCTGATCTACTGGAATTTTCACACACAGCAATCTCTCAGAATGGTGTGGGGGGAAAAAAACCAACCACCACTGAGTAAGTGACAGTTTTGTGGGTGGAAACACCTTGTTGATAAGAGAGGTCAGAGGAAAACGGGCAGATTGATTTGAGCTGCCAGGAATTACTTCAAATAATCATCCTTTACAACTGTGGTGAGAAGAAAAGCATCTCGGAACACACAACACATCAAACCTTGAGGTGGATGGGTTACAACAGCAGAAGACCACCTCTACTTCAAGGTAGATGTTTTGTGCATGCTGAGATGCAATTCTGATCACCACGGTTGTAAAGAGTGATTATTTGTGTTTCTACATCCTTTCAGCTTGCAGCTCCAACCATTCTGGCCATTTTCCTCAGATTTTTCTTATCAACAAGGTGTTTCCACCTACAGACCTGTCACTCACTCAATGTTTTTTGTTTTTGCACCATTCTATGTAAACTCGAGATAACGTTGTTGTGTGAAAATCCCAGGTCAGCAGTGTCTGTAATACTCACACCAGCCCATCTGGTACCAACAACCATACCACGATTAAAGTCACAGAGATCACACACTTTCTACAGGCAGTAAATTAAATGTTTTTTGGGAGCTTTTCAGGTTGCTTGTCATGTTTTCTTCTTGCGTTCTGCTTTGCTGTGCTTAATTGTGCACATTTCCCTGGAATTTGTCCTGGACATACTCCTAAATCCTCAAGATCCTGTTTGTTTAGTTTCTTTGTTCTCCAAAAATCTTTGGGCCTTCCAGGAATGTGTGTATTGTTATTTCTAATGACAACTGGTTTCAAAAGACATCTTAACTGATAATGGTTCATCAATTATGTTGAACAGATTTGGACTCCATTCCACTAATTATGTGACTTCTGATGGGAGCTGGATGTGCTAATTTAGGGTTTTCAGAGCATTGGGAGACAATGCTTGTGCAGTCACACGTTTTACTCTTTTTATCCAGTCTAATCAGCCAATGGCGTCCATGTCAGTTCTTTTAAAGGGGATCTTGATTATGGGAAGAGATTACAGTGTCAATGGGTGAATCTGATGGCTATCCCAGATGTACCATTCATATCAAGATGTCCACCAGCAATGTACATCCGCATGAATGCATGGATTATTGTAACAGGCCATTAACTGGTAAAGAGGTAACCCCTGATACCCAGCCATGGAGCTCTGAGTTGTGTTGGAAGTATTTCTGTTTTTAGGACGGTTTCCAATGTTTGACTCACTGTAGAGTTTGTTATTAATTGATAATGGCAGAAACATTAGTGTGACCCCAGTTTTTGACATTTCAACCATCTATCATTGTGGCCTAGTCAGAAGTGTCCTTTAACATATTGTAGCATGACCGTTCTATTCTACCAGGGGCACAAAAGCTAGGGAACAACTAGAAATATTTGTGTTTGCTTCCAACCATTAAAATAAACCTGTGTCTAATGCACAATTGTTCACTCTGTGAGGGACACTAGGCAATATCAGTCTTGTTTTAATTTAAAATAACATATGCCTGGTTTCATTTCAAAATCTGGAGTAGTATTTTACTACTTGTGCCTATGACTAGACACCTAATAACCGTCAGAGGATCTCATCCAAAGTCAAAGGTAGTGTTATGGAAATGCATCCCGCCAGGGTATGGATAGTCTTGGGTTCAGATTTGTAGGTGCGCTGTGTTGTGCTGTATTTGGTGGAAAAAATGTATATATTGACAAAGGTTGCTCATGTGATGGAAAATCTCTTCGACTAAAAGTAAAAAAAAAAAACCTTTCAAAGTCCAAGGGTTAAGGATGCCAAAAACATATTATTGTATTGAAAATACAACAAATTCGAGACCTCTGCAGATCGTCTGATCAATCCAGTCTTGGTACCTGCTTTTATTCACACCCAAAACGGTTCTCTCTTTTAGGCGAGGTTTTACCACACTTCTCTTTTAGTCACACCCTGTCCCTTTGCCACTATTATTTCAACATCCTCTCATCCCATCTATAATTGTGGTGTGAGCTCAGTCAGCTTATTTTGGGGAAAAAAGTTGATTCTTAACATGTTTAAATGCTGATTGACCAAGTCGCTTAAATGCTAATTTAATATCTTTAACATTGTCAGAATTAACATCTTTTTCATGATTGAAACTCACTCCAAGTAATTCTTAGGCCAAGTCATCCTTATGTCTTTGACAGAGTACAAACATTTCTTGTTGAATATGACTTCTTAATCATCAATTTTTATACACTGGCTGTTGGTTAGCACATTAATTGATTAAAAGATTCCATATATTATTACATCATCATCAATCATATGCTTAATATGTTTAAATGTTGATTTAACATTGTCCTTCTCTTAATGATTGACCTACATTTCAAAGTCATTATTAGGCTTTTGATGGATAAAAAAAATTCTCATCACTGATTATTACGTAATCAATCAGGTCTAATCAAAAATTTAAATAATCATATTTCAATCATAGTCTGATCAAATACATTCTTCTATACTCACAGCTGCCAATTTAGCATGGTTTGTGAATGTGTGGTCATCATGAAATCTTTAAGTGCATGAATGTAATTTATACACTGCTGCTAAAAGGTTTGAAAGAGAAATGATGGCCAAACTGGCAGCAAATGCAAATTGCTGGTCCATTTGCTAATTTGTGCTCGGGTCCTGAGAGTATTTAGAGGTTTAAATGTTTTTCTCTTTCATCAAATTGCAGGTGCGTCCATTAAGTCCTCTTGTGATCAAGGGGATGAATCTATCTATCCAGAAAAACGTATTAAAGGAGAGAGCCACCGAATAGTTAAACTTGCAAGGAGTTCCTTTGCGTTATTTCATACAGGCCAAAGGGCAAATCAATGCAGACAGTGCAATAACAATATCAGCAATTCATCAGACTTTTCAAGACATCAGAAAGTGCACGCTAGATTTAAACCGCCTAGCTACTCTGAGAGCGGCAAGACTTTCACCCAGCCATCAAGCCTTACAGTGCATGAGCGAGTACATACAGGAGAAAAGCCCTACATGTGCACACAGTGTGGGAAACAGTTCTCAACTTCATTAGGTGTTCGGAGACACAAGAAAGTACACAGTCAAGAGAAGCCTCATCGGTGCTCTGAGTGCGGTAAACAGTTCCTGTGTTCCAGCACCTTAAGGATTCACAAGAGAACACACACCCAAGAGAAGTGCCATCAGTGTTTCGAGTGCGGTAAACAGTTTGTACATTCGTCAGCCTTATACTATCACAAGAGAATACATACACAAGAGAAGCGTTTTCAGTGCTCAGAGTGTGGTAAACAGTTCATACAGTCTTCGTCTCTTAAACATCATAAAAGAATACATACTGGGGAAAAACCGTACAAGTGTTCTCAGTGTGATAAGGCATTTCCTCATTCTTCTGCTCTTAAAGTACACCAAAGGGTACACACTGGACAAAAGCCTTACCACTGTGACCTGTGTGGAAAACAGTTTTCACAATCAACACATCTGCGAACCCACCAGAGGGTGCACACCAAAGTGAAGCCTTACGTCTGCTCCCAGTGCAGCAAGTCTTTCAGTCAGTCATCACATCTTGCAGTGCACAAGCTATTGCACACTGGACAGAAGCCTTACTGCTGCCCCACCTGTGACAAAGGATTCGCAACACCAGCCTACCTTAGGCTGCATCAGAGAATTCATACCGGCGAAAAGCCGTACCAGTGTTCTGTGTGTGGATGGTCTTTCACTCAGTCCCACAGCCTCAAAGAGCATCTTGGAAAACACTGGAGAGAAGCCCTGCCAGGGTTTAAAGTCCAGTAGAGCATTCAGAGGTTTTGGCAACCTTAAATACCAAATTTGGGACGAACATTACCTTCACTTTTCCCTTCAAGTTTGAGATGAGCTGTGCTGGAAATGAAGGTCTCACCAGTCACATACATCATGTTCAAGTCTGGTACACTAAGCTTAAGTCTTATTGGCACTCCAAGAGAACGTGAAAAAATGAATGTATAATTATCCCTGATCCCACCCACAGACCCCTGAGGTGTACTTTTTTGTCATATCTTGCAGGTGCTTTGTTCAATCATTCCAATTTTTCATGACTTTATCAATTTGTTCCTAATGATTTCATAGCATTACTTTCAGTTTCTGTTTTAATGAGTGCTTTTTAAAAATAAAAGCACCCATTTCTGCCTATTCAGTTTTAATAAATGTAACTATTTATTCAGTTCATGTTTCCCATAGGTCATAATTTAAAGTATACTATCAGAGGGGAAAGGGGCACTCTGTCAGTGACTCTGAAGGAGACAGACACAGATTCAGCAGACACAGATGCCTTCATTATCTGGATGGGAAACTTCCCAGATTGGAAATTTTCAGAATGTTGCAGATGTAGCGGGATCTACCTGAGAAAACTGGGGAATGCCCTGGTCATGCCACACATGAAGAGGAGAATAGATACTGCCATGCTCCAAGCCCCAATCCGAGCAACAGTGAGGGGAAAACACCTGCTGCTGTGGACGTCCAAAGATCGGCTGGAAAATCTACTCAAAAAAGGTGTAGCCTTTACACCTGAAACACAGACAGGAAGGTATCAAATGTTTGCTCCTCAAGAGCACGAGCCAAATCGTGTGCTATACCTGCCTGTAGTATGTGGTGTGCATAGTTCAATGTATTCCCCATTCATTTGACATTTATGTACAAATTGAAAAATCTTGATTTACATTTATTCAACATTTATTTTGACAGGGGGTCAAACTGAGATCAAGGTCTCTGTCTACTTTTGTATTGAAAGACAAATAAAAAAAAAAAAAGAAGTTTGAATGGCTATGGGTTTACTTCAATTATTTTACATTGGGGTCAAAATGACCCCGGTTGGTTTCACCATATAAATATAACAATGTTTACTTGAAATTACAGAAAACTAAATGATACTAGAATGAAAGGATGGTAAATAAGCTTTTAAGTACTAATGTGGGTTGGACTTGGTATAAAAGCTGCAATTTGTATTAAAAAAAGTGTCTTTTTGTTTTACACAATATGCAAATTAACTTTCCTATAATAATAATAATAATAATCCCCCCCCCCCAGATAATATTAATTACATAGCCAATAACTTCTTAAAACATTAATATTTTGCTATGGTGGTTGTTTATTACAAGTTTATTCTTGGGGTCCCCAGTCGGTAGTTCTTGTATGTTAAATGCTTTGGTAGGATGAGGGTTAATGAGGCAAAATTTCAAACAATAGGATAACCTGTTACACCGTACTACAAATAATTAGCATCATAATATTTTTCAGTAGTAATAGTATTTTCTCTTAAAACCTGTGTGGCGCATTAAAAAAAATACAGTACACTGCAAAACCCAGCGTATTGTTTTTTTTCTATAAGTTAAGACTTGCATGTCTTTTTCTTGCATATACTGTATTAGTGTGTCCTATCAGAAGAAATCCATTATACTTTCCACCAAAAAGGTCAGTGTCGCAGAGAAGTCTAATATTTTATTAAATAAGGAACTACCGGTATATTAAGTAATACAGTGCCTCCGGAAAGTATTCACAGTGCTTCACTTTCCCCACATTTTGTTATGTTACAGCCTTGTTCCAAAAATGGATTAAATTCATCATTCTCAGAATTCTACAAACAATACCCCATAATGACAACGTGAACGAAGTTTGTTTGAAATCTTTTAAAAATAAAAAACAAAAAAGCACATGTACATAAGTATTCACAGCCTTTGCCATGACACTTGAAATTGAGGTCATTACAGGATTAGTCCATCTGTTTCTGGAAATGTAATCAACCTCCTCAATACTAACAGACTGGACTGACACACTCACACTGAACTGAACACCATTCCACTCCCCTTGCAATTTTTGCTCATTCCTGTACTGACTATCTGTATTTTTGCTGCTAACTTATAAAAAATATATATCATCACGAATATACTTTTTACCTGGCTTGTACTACAATAACTGCTATGTCCATATATAGTACAAGCTTATCTGCTGAATACCGTGTCATAGTATGTTATGTTGACATTCACAGAAATTCTCACCAAACGTTGAATTCTAATTAGACACACTTGCTGCCGATTGCACCTTCACCACACCAATCCTTTATAGAGAAGGTTCCCAGATTATTTCTTTGCAAAATATATACGCTTAGTTGTTATTGTCTCTGTTGTTACCAAGCCTTTCTAAGTGTTGATAGTCTGGTTTTGACTTTGTTTACTCCACTGACCTCGATTCTCTGCCTTGCCTTTTTTGACCTGGTTGCATGATCGTATGACCCTTGCCTGTTTAACATTGTGGATTTTTGATTTACCCTTTGGACACAGACCAACAGATAAAACAGCAACACCAACAACAAAAAAACCCACTTACTTCAGACAGTGACATGGCTGGCGTTGGACAACACACCGTGGGAAAACTGTGTGGGTAAAAGGCAGAACACCACATCCAATATGCAGATATTTAAACAAAACAAAAAAAACTGCAACAAATGTGTCAGGGTCAAAAAATCACCCTACTTGAATGAACCTTTGAAGACTTTACAGATTGTTCAAATGTCGTGTATAGATAGGTTATAGTGTAGATAAGATAACATTTGAATTCCAAAATGAAGGGGCTTTGTAACATTACTAGTGTTAACCAAGAGCAAAGCTTAACACTGACTGAGAGTTTGTGTGCTTTTTAAAGTGTATGTATGATTTGAAAACAGGAACTTGAACGAAGGGTATTGGTCGTGTGAGGGCGTTTAAGTCCTTGTGGTTTAAAGGAAGTTGAATGTTGTTATCCTGTGGAGGATGCTGTGTGATGCTTCGTGAAAATCTGATGATGATGTGACAGTCTCAGGGTGTAGTTGGCAGATGCAACGTAGTTTGTGAATTTGCAACAGCAAACAGATTTTTTTAGGAAGACCCCAGGGATCTTTGGGCAGTCAAACTTGGTAGTAATTTAGAAATATAAAGAGAGGCCAGACCAATAAGAGCTTTTAAAAAAAAACCCCACATAGAAGCACTTTAAAATTAATTCCATAATGAAATGGGAGCCTATAACAAAGGAAATCAAGGCTTACAAAAAAAATCTTATTAATCTTATTCATCTAATTAATCAAATACAATCTTATTAATCATACAAACCTAGGTTTAGAATGAACCTTTCAGGTTGTCAACTTGTCCGAGCTCAGTTGTCCAAAATTACTTACAAAATTACTTACTGCTGATTTTGTACGTTTGCCCACTGACAAAGAAATGATCAGTCTATAATTTTAATGGTAGGTTTATTTGAACAGTGAGGGACAGAATAACAACAAAAACATCCAGAAAAACGCATGTCAAAAATGTTATAAATTGATTTGCATTTTAATGAGGGAAATGTATATTATGCATTATGGGATTTTTGACTCGCGTAGTGTCCATCGGTTGCACACTTCAAAATCTCGCCGGAAGCAGTATGACATCTGGGGATTTTTCACCTACTGAGAATTCAGACATACTGTGTAGACCTTTTGCGTTTCGCATACTGTGTAGTAAGGTAGTATGCGTTTTCGGACACAGCCATCATTAATCGACGTCGCTTTGAAATGATGCTTGAGAAAGCAAGGATACTCCATTTGACTCGCTTCGATTCCTCTCTCCTCGCATCTCATCCGTGCATCCTTCCCTGACATCCCAAGGGCATGCAGCCCAAGCAAGGAAAGGAAATGACGATGCACAAATAAGAAACAAGAAGCACCCAGGGTGTCTAATTATACCCGAATCTACTTATTATGATGTAATAAAAGTAGGTGCTTTTACACCAATTCCCTCTACACGCCAATGTCAGGTTAGTATCATGAAGTCACAAATGTGAATTTATGAACCTCAAATGATTGCAGAAATGTCTTCAGGATTTAAATAATACCATGTTTATTGTAGAAATTATTTAAAAATATTCAGGGGTCATTTCCTGTCACTCTCCATTTATTTTCCTTAGTATTTACAGTAGTGGAAGCCATTTTACTTTCACAAATGAGCACTGTTTAATTAAAAAATGTCTAGAGCTGCAACAACTAATCGATAAAATCAATAATGAAAATCGCGGTCAACGAATCTCATTATTGATTAGTTGGACTGTGCGGCACGGGGGATGTTTACTCAACGTTACTTCTTTTCAGAAAACACGCTTCGGAGAGTAAATACTAAAGTTGTGTCCCAAATGAAGTACTATACACTTACACTATGCATTACCGTCTAGTGTGTTAATTTTAGAAAGGTAATATCATCTCAAATAGAACACTAGTGGGTTTTTTTACTAACTGAAAGTATAAGCCACGAGAGCGCATGGAGTCTATATGCATTATATGAATAATGCATTATTTTTATGGATGCGTAAAAAGCACCCAATTAAACTACAGTCCTACATTAATAAAATATATTCTGGTGTGTGTGTTGGGTGCTTTTCCGTTTTGGATAAACAGTTTTAGTCTGAAGTGTATATTTGTAACACTTAGTTTGTGGATTTTATTTTAAAGAAACAAAAAAACTGAAAGCATGCCCCGGCCACATCCGATTATCGACAAAAATAATTGGCCAAATTTCATTCATTCATTTCATTTAGTCCTTAGCTGGCATCTGGTTGAGGGTGTCCTCGAAGCCAGTATGCTGCTTTAGGTGCTGGATGGTCACGAGCTCCCGTTCCATGCATATTCGTGGCTAATTTCCCCAGTTTCCTGGTTCCGGTCATTTCGCCACAATGACCACCTTCCTCCTTTTCCAGCTGGGCTTAGGACCGTCCTTGGCGGAGTACACACTCACACACTATGGACAATTTAGACACGCCAATCAGCCTACCATGCATGTCTTTGGTCTGGGGGAAGAAACCGGAGTACCCGGAGGAAACCCCCGCAGCATGGGGAGAACATACAAACTCCACACACACATGGCCCCGACCCCGGACCCTCGAGGTGTGAGGCGAACGTGCTAACCACTAAGCCACCGTGTGCGCCTGGCCAAATAATCAATCATGAAAAGAATCTTTAGTTTCAGTCCTACAAATATATCTACAAATAAATATCTTTCCATTTACTCATTTAGCACCATTTTCAGAGATGGTGACCCAAGTCTAAACGTTACACTGATAATTATGAGAGTAAATTTGCACATGCTAAAATTTATTAATGCACATGTAAGTCAATTTTTTGGGCTCCCAGTTAAGATGATTAAATTACCTGTGTGTAGTTCACACCTCTGAAGTTGCCAGATTTTTTTTTTGGGAAGAGAAGCATCTGAGACAGGGTTTTCAGTAGCATCTGGAAAACACCTGTTTTTAAACCCAAACTAACATCAGGAATAGAAAATGAGAATTGAAGATGGAAATAGCTTTCATCCCCCACTTGACTGTCAAATGGTATATGATGTAACATGGAAGCAATTACAAAAAGAAAACAAATATGGCTTCCACTATCGTTATTTGTCAGCATATAAAATGGCATTTGATCCAACACATCTTATCATAAAAATAGATTAATAAGCCAAATTCACTCCTTGAGATAAGCAATGTCTCCGTTTAGGATGCTGTCTCCTACAATGTGTTCTGCATGAAAAAGAAATCCTGGATAGAATTAATGTATTAATAATTTCAACTGGGGGGGGGGGGGGGGTTCCAATACCTGAAATGGCTTTAAAAGTATATAGAAAAGTTACAATTACACAGGAAAATTTGAGCCAC
>JAOUWY010000022.1:4119173-4129346 GCA_025728095.1 Prietella phreatophila | reverse complement strand
CTGTCATACTACACACCATGTTTGGAGAAGAAATGGCACTGCACATCACCCTAAAAACACTATACCAACAGTGAAGTGTGAAGGTGGAAACATCATGTTGTTGGGCTGTTTTTCATCGCCTGATACTGGCAGACTTCATATAATTGAAGGAATGATTAATGGAGCCCTTCACTGGGAGATTCTTGAGAAGAATCTGCTGCCATCCACCAGGATGATGAAGTTGAGATGTGGGTGGACCTTCCAGCAGGACAACGATCCAAAGCATACAGCAAAGAAAACTCAAATGGTTTCCGAGAATAAAATCAAGGTGTTACCATGGCCGAGTCAGTCACCTGACTTGACTGCAACTGAACAAGATTTAAAGACAATATGTTTAGAAGAATGGGCCAAAAATCACACCAGAATACTGCAGCCCAATAATTTCTTCATACAGGAAGCGTCTTGAAGCTGTCATTACAAACAAAGGCTTTTCCACTTTTTTCCTGTGTCATTCCTCTTTATTACACATAACTTTATTTATGGACTTTAATGTTGGGAATTATTTATATTTCCAGATTTCTTGAGTTACTGATGTCTGGTGAAAATGTCATGTGAATAGCCTCATTGAAAATATATTTACTGAAAAGAAAAAAAAAAAAAAGGTAGACATGTCCAATACTTATTTCCCCCACTGTATGTACAGATTCCCACTTACCCATAATGTACTGAATCAAAGCCAAGAAATGATTGATAAATTCAGCAAGCATATCATTACATTTTTTTCATTATACACTTTCCTAAGGAGAGATGATAACACCATCAGTACATGCAATAGCAAAATATATTTTGAAAAAAGAAACAGAGGATTAAAGATGCACATTAAATATCATCCACACCTCCTACCCAAGTATGAAGTCTGGGTGCTGAGCTGGAAAGTGATTTTCAACTGGCTATAAAAATGTTTTCCGTTTTTAGCTTGTCCTTTTGCCTATTTTTTTTACAAATGACAAAGTGTACCAGAGCCAGAAACCACATAAGATGGGTGTGTGATGATTTAGACATGCAGTTTGTATGATGCTAACCTGGGAGATACAAGTCTGCCTGCAAGTGCAAAAGTAAAGCAGCATACTTCAGACACTAAACATGTCTAGGCAGACTGGTATAAGGGGAAATTTGTGTACATGTTATTTTTGGCTGCGTGACTCATTTTTGGATTGAGGATCGAAAGTTAAGTTACAAACGGTTTCTGTAAAACGCCAGTCGCAGTTCTGCAAACACAGTGACTAACAAACACATAAGTATTTGTGACGGCTGGACTTTGACGTCAGCGTCACATCACCCCATTATTTACTGCATGACTGTGTGAGTGGGAGATGAGCTATTTATGGTAATAAGCGCTTTCTGTCTTTCTCTCTTGTCTGTCTCCTTCTAGGACTCACCCTGTTTCAGAGTGTGCTCCTGCAGTAGTGCCTCCATGGCTTCGTCTTCGGCAATGTCTAATGGTACATCGCCATCACAGTTCACCAAGCTCAGAGATGCGCCCTCCTGCAACAAGTATCTAACACACACACACACACACACACACACACACATCAATAAAAAATACATTAATCTACTTCAGCACCACGTCTGTGCTTAATTCATGTTTATTATGACCTAATGAGCATTTGTGCACTATATTATAAATCTATATAATGGCTTAGATTTACCACAAGTATTCATTGATTTAAGAAAAAAATACTTTCATTGCACCATATCATTATATTATTTTCAATCAAAAGAAATCGACTTGCTCATCACAGGGAAGCGTAACACACTTTGAGGAAAGCGCTATTAACTCTCTTCCACATACATAAGCTCATAGATGCCTGTGATTGACTAGTATCCTGGTGATTGATAGGAGAGAGAGAGAGCATATGAAACCCCTCCCACCCAGAAGACAGCATAGCCTCTCTCACGGACAAAGATGGCGGTGATTGCTGGGATTCGGATGATAGAACTTTAGAAATCACACCTTTCTTTTACATTTGTTTATTATAAGCCTTCATTCCTTCAGACAGTCCCTTCAGCAATTAATGCAAAATCAAGCAAACTTTTAAAAACAAAACAAAAAAACACCACAGATTTGGGCCAAGACATGGCACATGTGACATCACCACAACGCGCATTCACATGTGTCGAACATGAGTACAGCTAAAAGGTCTCATTTACCAACAAACATCACTGCAAAAGGCAGCACAAAACAATTTCATGCAATTGCAATTCCTCCAATTTAACTAGTTTTTCCGCAAAAAAGCATAAAAAACATGAAAAAAGTTGCACCAAAATCGAGGATTTTCAGCCGCAACAATCACAATAATAATAAAAAAAACCTCCATGACATCCTGTATGAACTGTTCAATTTTGTACATCATTGAACCAGCGGTAGGATTTGAGTTAGGGAAGTTTCGCTTGTTATCGACAAATCAGAAAGCACAAAGTCCTCTGTCCCTTACCTTGATGGAAAACTTACTGACAAAACGTCTCCTCACAAGAAAGCTCACTGCATCATTGATTATACAATGCATGTTTTCTTAGCTGTTAATATATGGAAAAGATACCATGTTCATGTAAACCTGTGGTTTGAATTATAGCTGGTAATGTCATGGATGTGCTGTGGAAAAATTCAATCAACCTTCTGGCCAATCGAGAATTCAACAGTGCTGCACTATAAACACAATTAGCTTCCTGAAAACACAGCACCGTTTACTATTTCACTACAGGGAAGCTTATGATTGAATAGAAACTGCCATCTAACTTTATCCAAAACACTCAGCAATACCGCAAATCTATTAGGTTTACTGAGAGAGCCAAAAATAAAAGGTCAGACACTCGCTGTTACTCAACACAATATAAAAAACACATACTCAGCGATTTCTATGTTCCCACAGGAAGCTGCTACGTGAAGCGGGGTCCAGCCCTCGTTGTCCACCTGGTTTACGTTAGCACCTTGAGACAGGAGGAAGGCCACCACCTCGATACTACCATCGATGCAGGCCTGAGGGACATCACACAAACTCTGTATGAGTAGCTGTGTTAAAATGAACACATCTGATTAAAGAGACAACATTTTCTCAGCCTTCCACATACCCCAAATGCAGTCGCTCAACCAAGTCATGCTTGCAGATACGAAATGTAGCGAACACATAATGAAAGTCAATCGTGGCTAAAACATTTCCATAAACCACTTCAGTAATGTTAGACAGACCTACTAATCTGGTTTATGATAAAGAGAAACTAAACACACGTGCATCGTGGTTCTCTTGTGAACGCGTGTCGGAGATCTGTGCAGAAGTGAAGATATTTTGTGAATAGACTTATGTCATTTTTTTTGCACACACAAAGCATTCATATCGCTTCATAAAAGTGAGATTAAACCACTGGAGTCACATGGATTACTTTTACAATGCCTTTATGAACCTTTTGGTGCTTGAAACTTTTGGTTACTTGGACTATAAATGTAGGAACAGAAATCTCCCTGGTTTCATTAAAAATGTCTTCGTTTGTGTTCCGAAGAAGAACACGGGTTCGGAACGACATGAGGGCGAGTAACTGATGATAGAATTTTCATTTTTGGGGGAACTATCCATTTAATGTTAACAAAACGCTAGCACATAGTTTATTAGCTGGCTTTGTTGATAGCTAGTATATGGTTCTCTCCGCAGTGACAGTACCTAATGTTTAGCTGGATGGTGATTTTAGTTAGCTAGCTTGAAAAAAAAAAGATATGTAGGTAAAGTTTCAAAACATTTAAATAAAAGTGGGTTCTTTTGACCTAGTTTAAGTTAAATGAAGCCAGGCAACAAGTTAAAAATGCTATCTTTTTCAAATGATGTACAAAAACAAAATGTACTGAAATTCCGACCTGAACACGTTCAAACTTCAAGCACTGCCATTTCATTCACTAGATAAACATGGAGTTTGTGATTTGTTAAATTTATTTATTTTTTAATCTAAGCTTTGCTAGCATGAGCATACACAGATGTTCATGTTAAACATTACCAAATCTCAATCATCTCTAATGGAGGTAAAGCAAGACTTGAGCTGTAACTGATACACAAACTTCCTATTGTTTGAATTTGGACTACATTTGCATACATCACGTCCAGATTTAGTTGGAGAAAATAAGGGCGGTCACAAAGTTCCCAAAATTCTGACTTGGAGCATTTTCCCCAGGTGGTAGAGTAATTATGCTTTTCCGTACATGATGTGAATACAACATTAGTGTTCACTAGTTCTCGAATACAAGCAATCACAATCCTTTTTGGGTCAAATGTGAAAACACCAAAAATGACCATAAAATGAGAAACAGTTATAGAACAGAATAAAGACATTCGTTGCAGACTGGTAGTGGTAATGGCTAATGCTTAAGTGCTTGTCACACTGATGGTTCTAGCACCTGGTGCAGTGCTGTGATTCCGTCGGCGTTGGAACAGTTGACCACGTCCTGTCGAGAAATTTTGTCCCCATCGCTTATGACTTGCACCTCCTTCAGCATCTCCTTCGCCTCCTCCAGGTCACCACTGGCGCAGATGGCCAGGAACTCCGCCGTCCTCTCGAATCGAACACGCCTCCTGACACACACATAATGACAGCTTGATTACTTTCTCAAGATCCTCTTTAATTTTGGTGTATTATAGCGCAGTGAAACGTAACAATCAGTGTTCTATTGTTTTAAACCCAAATCAACCAGGACAGTGGGTGATGTAACAGAAACAGAAATTTATAATCTAAAAAGTTTATATCTAAAATATTTCTCTCTCATTTCTAAGAGATACAAGATATTTATAATGATATGTATTTAATAAGGAGAAAAAAAAAGTAAGTATTATACAATTACTTTAACGTTTTACAATTTTAAAGATTCAGGACAAAATTTAGGGACACGATTGATTCTAATCTGAGTTTTTGTTATAAATATCAGAAAAATAAAAGCAGTGTATGAAAAACAAGAGGGTCTGATGATGCTTTTTGTCAATATCAACAACAATAAACAATTTGTCATAAAGGTAGAAAAATTAAAAATGATTCAGTTGAAACATTATTTTAACAATTTTAATAATTGTTATTTTTTAAAAAAAACAAGCTATAAAACAATATCATGATAATGAAAAATGTATATCCAACATCATTTATTACAATATCGATTTTCATATCATTATATTGCCCATGACCAATATTAACAATGACACTAGTGCTAGGTGATATAACGATATTGTGATAAATGATTACGTGATACACTTTTCTGAGATATCGTTGGTATGGTGATGTATTTAAAAAAATGTTTTTATGAATGCATGCCGTTGATTCGTCGTAATTTTGTGAACATTTAAGCATTTCGCCTAGGAGCGCTGCAATTTAGCATCAAAGTACGCTTGTATGAGTTGTCCTTCAAAAATACGCAGAAAAAGCACTGTTCTTCTTGAGAAAGAGACGGGGAAATTTAGGCGAGTGTTTTGAACCATCCTACATTAATGAACACTTATTGAAGCCCCACCCACTACCCCTCATCTCACATGCTCATGGCAGCTCCCTAGCTTCCGTCAAGGTAAATTGAGAATATTTTAATTTCATTAATGTAAAACAAAGTCTGTCAGTGCATGTTCGAGCTAACATTTGACAAGTATAGTTATAGTCGGTTAAATACAGTCAGTCCATACAGGAGTTTGCAGTTTGCAGAATTATTTGTGCTTTTTTGCAGTAAACAACTTGAATTGGATAAATTGTCTTTCATAGTGATGTTTGTCGGTAAATAAGACCTTTTAGCTGAACTCATGTTGGATGCATGTAAATTGAAGACGGCTTTGGCCGAATGTGCATTGTGATGACATCACATGACGCGTCTTGGACCAAAACCGCAGAAAATCTGCTGTAATTTTGAAAAATTGCAAGCTCCACAGAATATTACAGAGTTTCCTTGACTTTGCGTTCATTTCTGTGATCGCAAAATTACTAAACCCTGGAAGGACTGTATATTTATTACGAACGCCACTGTAGAACCCAAAAAACAAAAGGTGGCATCAATAATAAAGAAAATAAACAAAATTTTAAAAAGAGGAGAGCGGAGAGGAGGAGATGAAGATTATGACCCAAAGAGATTATATAGGCCACAATGAAGTTTCAGATTTAGCCCAGCACAGCAACAGAAAATCTGTGAAATGTCAACCATGTGGAGAGACAACCTGTAACAATTTGTACAAGAACTGCATCAACATTTACTGAATTATTCTATCCTTGAGGTGTTTTAGTTTGGGGGGAAACAGTAACTGATCAACGGAAGTTAAGCAATTCTCACATTTCTACCAATACTACTAATACCAGCAATCATTGCATACATGTTATACTATAAACCGTCCCCTTTTTGCGCATCATATATTCTCACTGGAGGCTAAACCGCTGCAGGGGTTAAAAACTAAAATCATCCTTCATGCTGACTTACCATACTATTTTCCAAACAGACTTAATTTATTAAGATTACTCAAAATTAAAATGCCTGGCATGTAGAAGATTTTGGATGAGCTACACTTCCATTACTATATTCGCCTTTTAGCTCCAGTGCAAAATAAAAAACCAACAAAAAAACAAATGACACTCACTAAACATGGCTTGGCTGAATCACTATGTTTTGTGTAAGTGGAAAATTGTATAAGTTTCATTGGAACGGAGTGACAGAGAGGTATGGAGGCGAAAAGAGAACGAGCGAGAGGAAAAACACACACAGCGCCAAAGGAATGTTCATTTGATAAGGTATAAAAAGAAAAAAAGAAAAGAGGCCTGTGTGACAGGAATCTGATTTTATCAAGACAAAGACATGGGAATCGATTAAATCATGACACATTCATCACTGAGCTTTGAATCAGTGGTGCCATGTCACAAACATTTGGACCAGTTCATAATCTGGGAATCTTTAGGAACTCGGATAGATGTGACGACATATTGCCTTACTGTCCAATACTAATTTCCTTAGCCAAATGATACATTTTTATCTTTAAAGCCATGATCAGGGTAGTTAAAAGAAATGCATAACTCTTACAGTACACGTCTTTAACATTCTGTATACTGAGTCATGACTAATGCATGGTTTTTGACTTTACTGTCCCTGAAACACTGAAAGCTTTTCCGTATTTTTTCTTTGGGTTGTTCTTTATCTTTTCCACTGCCTAATCCTGCATTAAGAGCTTGTTAAGGCTTGCTCTGTACATTTCTGAGTAGTAGACACCCCCCCACCCCAGCCCCTTCATTCAACATTTCAATTTGTTGTGGTAGTTATTCCAAGTGAATAGGCAGATTAGTTGTCATAGTAACAGTGCCAGTCCAATCAAATTTACACCAAAATTACCCCCAAATGTCACTGATCAACAAAAGCATCGGTTATTCTTTCCAGAAATACATTCCCTATACGACCAAACATTTGTGGAGACCTGACCATCACCTTCCTCAAACTGTTGGCACAAAGTTGGAAACACAGAAATATCTATAATTACAATTTCCCTTCATTGGAATGAAAAGACCCAAACCTGTTTCAGCATGACAGTGCCCCTGTGCACAAAGTAATCTCCATGAAGACATGGTCTGCCAAGGTTGGACTGGATGAACTCGGGTGCCCTGACCTCAGCCACACTGAACACCTTTACTGAAACGCTGACTGTACCCCAGCACGCCTCACACATCAGTGCCTGACCTCACTAATGCTCTTGTAGCTGAATGAGCAGAAATCCCCATGGCCATGCTCCAAAATCCCAAAGACTTCCCAGAAGAGTAGAGGTTATTATAAGAGCAAAGGGAGGGGGCTAAATCTGGAATGGGATGTTCAACAATCACATATGGGTATGATATCAGGGACTGGCCATAATTACTACATACCCGAAAGCCCACATATCCATTGCTGAGGCAATAATTATGAGGCTTGATCCACGCAGAGGTGTTAAGAAACCTTCCTGGAAGATTACACAAGTGCATTCTTCCCCCAAGCACACTGAAGAGGATAGATAGAGAGGCAACAATGTCTCCAGGATGACAGGTGTTGAGAGATTTTGGAGTCACAGGGTCTCCAAATCTACAGCTTGTTGCCAACAAACTATTTGGAAGGTGTTCCAGAAGAAAAACTTTGCTTTCATCTAACCACAAGAGTAAGTGCATGAAGTTTAACTGGAACCAGGATCTATGGTCAGCTGAGACAAAAGTATGGTGAAGCATCTGCGATACTGTGGGGGTGTTTTTCCTCCAAACGCATGATATCATGGACTCGAAAAGGTACCAGGAGATTTTCAAAATGGAAATCTGGCTGCCTCTGCCAAGAAGTTACAACTCACTCATAGTTGGATTGTCCTGAACATATAATGGTGCTGACCACAAAATCAAGGTTTCTGACATGGCCACCCCAGACAACTGATCTAAACCCAATTAGGGTGAGCTGAAGAGGAGAGTTTACATGAGAAAACCTAGAACTCTGGAGAGTTTATATGATTGAAGAGTGAGCTCAGATTCTGTATTTACACCCTGGGTAGGTCGCCAGTCTATTGCAGTGCACCACGGACAAAAACACATTCACAACAAGGGGCAATTTAGTGTAGGCAATCTAGCAACTGGCATGTTTTTGGGAGGTGGAAAGAAACCAGAGAACTTATGTGAACATGGGGAGTACATGTGAAAAGCCATAAAGACAGTATTCCAAGCTCAGAATCGAACCAGTGATCATGGAGCTGTGCGGATTCAATGCTATTTGCTAGACCACAAATTGTTGATAGATTTTTTTTATATTCATTATATAAATTTTCATACAACACCAATTCCAAAACAGTTGGGACAGTATGGAAAATGCAAAAAACAAAAACCCCACAACAAATAAAAAGTGTCATCTGAAAATTCAATTCACCCTGTACTATATTGGAAACACATTATTTGAGGTTTTACTTTGTGAATTAAATTATTATTTTTAAAAAATATACACTTGTTTCAATTCTGATGACTGCAACACACTCCAAAAAAGTTGGGGCAGTCGACTGTTTACCACTATGTAAAATCACCTTTTCTTTTAATAACACTTATTAAGCGTTTATGTACTGAAGACACCAGTTGGGTAAGTTTAGCAAGCAGAATTTTCCCCAGTTCATCAATTATGTACTTCTTCAGCTGAGCAACTGTGCAGGGCCTTCGTCGCCTTATTTTGCACTTTATAATGCGCCACACATTCTCAATCGGAGACAGGTCAGGACTGTAGGCAGGCCATGCTAGCACCCGCACTCTCTACTTTGTGGTTTGGCGTTGTCATGCTCTGGATGTTGCTCAAAAAATGTGTACTAATGTGTATTAATGGTGTCCTCACAGATGTGCAAGTTAACCATTCCATAGGCACTGACACGCCCCCATACCATGACAGTTGCTGGCTTTTGGACCTGACGCTGATAACAGCTTGGACAGTCCTTTTCCTCTTTGGCCCAGAGAACATGATGGCTGTTTTGTCCAAAAACTATTTGAAATGACTCCTTGGACCACAAAACACGATTCCATTGTGCTACTGTCCATCTCAGATAAGACAAAGCCCAGAGAAGTCAGAGGCGCTTCTGGATAGTGTTGATGTATGGCTTCTGCTGTGCACAGTAAAGCCATAACTTGCATCTGTGGATGCAGCAGCGAATGGTGTCAACACAAAGTTTTACAAAGTGTTCCTGAGCCCATGTCAGGATATCCATTAGAGACTCAAGACGGTTTTTAAGACAGTGACGTCTCAGGGATCGGAGATCACGCTCATTCAGAAGTGGTTTTCGGCCTTGCCCTTTACACAGCGATATTTGACTGGATCCCTTGAATCTTTTAATTATATTGTGCACTGTAGAAGGTGAAATACCCAAAATCCTACTGATTTGTGTTTGAGGAACGTTGTTCTCAAAATGTTGGATTATTGGCAATCTGTTTGCAGATTGGCGAGCCTCGACCCATTCTTGCTCCTGAAGGACTAGGCCTTTTTTGGAGACTCCTTATATACTATGATTAGACGATTGCCTCACCTGTTTCACATCACCTTCTTATTTCAACTTGTCATATGGCTCCTGTCCCAACTTTTTTGGAATGTGTTGCATGCACCAATTTAAAAATAAACGTTTATCTTCAAAAAACTATGCAGTTGATTTGGTAAAACATCAAATACCTTGTCAT
>JAOUWY010000022.1:4102289-4116659 GCA_025728095.1 Prietella phreatophila | reverse complement strand
GAGTGGCAATGTCTGAGAGAGCCAAACGTTCAAAAGTGTGATTGATGCAGACAACTCTCATTGCCACAAGTGCAACATGATTACAGCGCTACTGTGGACCAGCGACTGCCCGAGTGCGAGAAAATGGTCAAAGTGAGTGAGCTGAATGAACGGAGATGTCATGGCTGAGTCATGATGCAGCCACACCGCGTATTAGCGCACCTAGCTCGCTCACTTTAAACCTCTTCCTTATTCCGGGTTAATGTCAACAAGATCACAAATACGCACTAGAGTTAAATCCTCCTATATTATGGCGGCTTGATGCTTGTACTGTAGTTTAAACTAACGCTAATGTGCTCGAGCTAGCTAAGCCTGCTTGTTAGCAAGCCGAATAGACTCAGACCCGTAGTGTCTGCAGAGGAAATAAACCCGAGTTTATTTATACTGGTTTTAAAAATGATACATCTCATTAACCAACAACAGGCGAAATCTCTCCGCTGTGTTTTTAACATATATATTAAGCATTCTCACACACAGTCATGTTTAAATGCATGTCTGAATAATCACACCGCTCCCGTGTATTAGGTGATGAACATGACCGCCTGTGGCGTGCTGTCATAGGAAAATAATGAACGACAGGGCGGTGTGATGAAGCTTGCAAATCCGTTAATGAACACCACCTCATACTTTTGAACTGTTACACTGAATGTTGTGGGACATGTTAGTTCCTGTTATCACTGACTCCGTTTACATGGATTACATGGACAGCATTAATCTAATTACTGACCTTACTCTGAGTAAGATAATAATGTGATTAAGGTGTTTACATGAGTCGCTTTTAGAATACTCCTGTCATGTTCCCGTTTTACTTGTTTTAGAACATAATTAGATAAACGGCATACGTCATTACGTCACCGAGTCACACCGTCCCTCCAGAATGTCACGTATCAACATACAGTTCGTCTTCGTTATGGTGCCGTATACAGTTTTGGGTGTTTCTATATTTTTTTTTACGAACGCTTTAAGTGCAGTTCATTATTTGTCATGCTGTACGTGCTAATAGACGACTGCTTGATGCCGTGTGTGTGTCTCAAACCGCGTACTTAGCGTCTATCTAGTAGCCGAGATACATGTATTTTTCCCCACTACAGTAGGAAAGTATGCAGTTTGGGACACAGCCGAACTCGCCGTAAAACGTAAAGCTGCCGTGTGTGATCGTGTCCTGTCGCAAAATGCGGTGAAAACTCACACACGACGTTCATAATGTGATTAAGGTGTTTACATGTCTGTAATACATGTCCATAATGCGACTAAAACAGGAGTACTCCACCTGTCTTAATTCCATTAGAGCTTACTTAGATTATGACCTTAATTAGATTAAGGTAAGTAAAAATTGCTGTGTACATGGTAGTGTCTTACTTAGAGTATAGTCTTAATAGGATTAAGAGTGGATTATTGTTGTCCATGTAAACGCACTGACTTACTGTTTAGTAGCTATAAACACTCCTTCCCCAGTTGTTTGTAAGGACCAAAAAAAAAACCTCCAAACAATAACAAAATAAAACCCATACAAATGATTCTTTTTGGAAAACATTCTGTGTGTAAAGTTGTTAGCAGGGCTAGACGATATAGCGATATAATATCGATATCATAATAAATGATTACATGATGCATTTTTCTGAGATATTGTTGGTATGGTGATGTATTTATTTTTAAAAGGTTTAATGTAATAAAAATAAAAAACAAGAACTTTGTCTTTTTTGTCTTTGTAGGCATTAAAGAAAAACTCATGTCAAACTCAGTTTAACTTTTTTGTTTGTTTTTTTGTTTTACTCCTGTTTTACAGACCGTTTGTTAGCTAAATTATATATCATGATGCACATCGTGTATCATAGAAATGTCCTTAAGTATCGCAATATGATATTTTTGTCATATTGCCCAGTCTTAGTAGTTAGTAAATAGTGGCACAACACACAGCCTTTTATGCACTTTATGGAGTATGTTCTCACTTATACCACAGCGATTTGCCAGTGATTAGGATGTTAATTGATTTATTAGTGCACATTTTAATGGTTTATTGATAGATTTAATGTCATTGAAGTTAGTTCTTGTTCTCACCTGTATTATAGTTGTGAGAAATTTGACTATTATAGTTGCGATAAACACAGCCTGTCATTTTACTGATAAACTGGAGCTGGGAAGCTTTGACAGTTGCAAAATGCATACAACCTAGAATAAATGTCTCCGCATCAATGATGATGCATTATATTATAAGTAGTAACATGTTTTAAAATCTGTTTATCAGTCGTCTGTGTTTGTTTTTTGCGCAGCGTTTGTTGTACAAGTCCCTGCATATGAGCTGTTATTATAGAAACCAGTACCAGAACGAGCACATTTAGTATTAACCTATTGTTCATGTTACAGATGGAACTACTTTCTGAGCCGTGCTGGTATAGAAAAATAATGCATGCCTTCTGACCAATCCTATTCGAGCATTTAACCATTTAACTGTGGTCCTCCGACCAATCAAGAGTTGAGAATAACGACAGTACACAGTATCTGCATGATTGCCTTTTATGCTTTTATAGACTAATACAGAAAATTATATCGTCATGTCTGCGTGACATTTCTGTAAGTATCCACCTCAAACCACAGTTCATCAGTAAAGATTGAGACGGGGGTCCATTTAGCAGGTTGAAGTGTTACCGCCCCCCAAAAAAAGCAGCAACAAACCCAAACCATGTGTATAAACTGTTGTCTCATGTTGCAATGCATAATCTTTCTTGAGCCACTGTCTGCAGTTTTGTGTGCAAAATTACTCTTGCGCCTCTTTCTTTAATCCTCTGTGTGAATTGTTTTTGTGTGCAGGATGGCCGACTTCAGGAAGCTGTCGAGAGCCTTCTGTCTCTGGAGAAGCAAACCAGGACGGTCAGTCTGAGTATTCTATGATTTTGTCTGATTTACGTGGGGTCATTCTTGCAAACATGCACACAGAATAAGCCTTTTATTAGCATTTGGATTTCTTTCCAGGCTTCGGACATGGTGTCCACATCCAGGATCTTGGTGGCCATCGTTCAGATGTGCCATGAGGCAAAAGACTGGGACGCGCTCAATGAGAACATCATGCTGTTATCGAAGAGGAGGAGTCAGCTGAAGCAGGTGAGATTATACAGTCCGAGTTTTTTGTGTGATTGTTGCAGCCAAAATGCTTGATTTTTCCTCAGCTTTTTTCAAAATTTGTGGAGTTTTTTTGCACTTTCTTTATTTTTGCAGAAAACTATTTGAATTGGTGAAATTGCAATTCCAGCTAAATTGTTTTGAGTGTTCTTTGGCTGTGATGTTTGTTGGTAAATGAGACGTTTTAGCTGTACTCATGTTCAACACGTGAATCGAAGATTGCTTCGGCTGACTGAGCATTGTGATGCTGTCACATGACATTTCTTTGGACAAATCTGCAATAATTTAGAAAAATTGCAAACTCTTCGGAATATTGTGGAGTTTGCTCAATTTTGCGTTCATTTCTATGAAATCCCGGGTGGGACTGATTTTATATAATGCTTTGTGTAGACATTCTCGACCACACACAAGCTCGGTTAGCTTCACTCAGGAGAATTAATTTAATGAACAAATATAAACAAATTATTTATTTATTTTATTATTGAACTTTTGTTAATAAATTTTATGTGCAAATGGTATTCCCTAATACAAGTAGAAAGTATCCTTGCTGAAATGAATTCTCTTATCATATACTGTAATATTATGAACTGCTATTAAGTCACCTTGGATACAGGGAATACCGGGTTATAGTTTCTGTTTGTGTGTTTATTTTATTGATATCAAATGCCTATGATGAACGTATTCATTTAATTAGTTTAAATAAACTGATCAACTGCCACCCTTTATTATAGCGGACACATGTATTTTCTATACCTTGAAAAAACGTATTTTTTTGTAATATGACTGTGCTGTGTGTTTTGTCTAAATCTGTCTAGCACCTGCACGAGTAGAAACCCGCCTACGCAAGGCTGTTTCTATGTGTATAAATGCTCCTGTTCTAGACGAAATAAACGAGGAAGTCTCTGAGCAGCATGTGTCAGTGTGTTCATTTAGACTCCTCCAGGGGCCTGAACACTCTGCGGAAAACCACACATGGCGCAGAACTAAGAGTTAGAAATAAAAAGGCTGACAGAGGGCTGAAAGACATAATGTGAGATTCCTTAAATCTAACAATCTGGTGTCAGAAGTGGGATTCGAACCCACGCCTCCACTCGCTAAACACTATAAATAAAAATACAAGAAGAAAGATGTTGTTATTGTTCTCTTGTAACAGTTTATCTATCTGTTATGCAACACGGAAGTGATTGAGTGAGCGTGATATCTTTGCAGGCTGTGGCCAAGATGGTGCAGGAGTGTTACAAATACGTGGATGCCCTTAGTGACCTGACCATCAAACTGAGGCTCATCGACACTCTCAGAACGGTTACCGCCGGAAAGGTCAGTTCTCCAGCTCTCTCCAATTTAAAGATCACTGTTGATCTGAGTGACGCTGTTAGTCTCATTCACTGGCTAATGACTCTTGTGTGTGTTCTCCCATGCAGATTTATGTTGAGATCGAGCGTGCAAGACTCACTAAGATGCTGGCCAACATTAAAGAGCAGAGCGGTGAGGTTAAAGAGGCTGCGTCCATTCTGCAGGAGCTGCAGGTGAGTTTTCATTCTTTCTGTCATTCTACTCGTCTTGGCAATTTTTATAATCAAAGCTTTATTAGTCAACAGTTAATCTCAGCCAGCCAGCTTACAATCCATATTACTCATAGTTTTGTTTTAGGTCAACTGGACATTATTCATTTCAAACCTCTTATTAGACCAGTTCCAATAGTATTATTATTATTGTGTGTACATATTTATTCAGCACAAGGCTGCTTGAGACAGCAAGATTTTGAGAAATGTTAGTGTTAACAAGGCTGTGTGTGTGTGTGTGTGTGTATATATGTATGTATGTATGTATGTGTATATGTATGTATGTATGTATGTGTATATATATAATATGCATGCGTGCATACATGCTTACACATCCTGCAGTCTTGTGTAACATGTATACCTTCTACTTGATAACAGTAAGTTCGTGAAGATGGCCAGACATTAAACCTTTTGTCTTGGGTGGAGCTGAATATTGGCATGTTTTATATTTTATTTAGAGCTCTATTAGCAGCAAAATGTTACTCCGTGCGAGTAGTAGATTGTGCATACACTTGTATTATAAAAATTGTTTCCATTGCCTGCTAACTTTTTATCAATATACACTACCTGTCAAAAGTTTGGAGACACTTGACTGAAATGTTTCTCATGATCTTAAAAAAATCTTTTGATCTGAAGGTGTAAGATTAAATGTTTGAAATGAGTGTTGTAGACAAAAATATTATTGTGCCAGGATATTTATTTATTTATCTCATTAGAAAATGAACATTTTATTAACAAAAAATATATTTTTACTGGGTGATTTGGAGAGAAATATTCCGAAAAGCAGCCAATAAGAGTCCAGCATACAGTAGGTGTGAAGTCCTTTAATACTGTTTAAAAAGCATCTCGGGGCGATTCCTCAAGAAATCAGTTGAGAAAATGCCAAGAATACATTTCTGGCAATTCTAGGCAAAAAGGGGGTCTACTTTGAAGCTGCAAAAATACTAAACTATTTTGATTTATTTTGGATTTTATTTTTATACATAATTCCCATAGTTCCACTTGTTACTCCAGAGTTTTGATGACTTTATTATTATTATTCTAATATGTGAAAAAAATCAAATAATGAATGAGTATTCCTAAACTTTTGACTGGTAGTGTAATTGTTTACACTATATCATTATTAATCAGTTAACCATTAACATTCCCAATATTCAGTATTTCCTCAAAATCCCCATGAACTCAAAATGGAAGCTTTGTGAAGTTTTAGTATAAATTGTTCGCCTTAAGGTTATCTGTAAGCTAGTGTGCTCCAAAACAATCACAATGTTTGCATTTAGAAGATATATGCGTTCAAAATTGACAGTCTCTCTACCACCAGTACAGATCAACTATTTTGATGCACACAGCTTCTCATCAGATTTTCTGTCCAATCAAATGCTCTCTAGAGTCTCGCCCATAACATGCCGAAGTTGCCGTTGTTGAGCGAGAGAAATCATATCAGCAGCCGTGGGTCGTAAATATGTCTTTGGCTGTTCAAATGTGCATGTTTTATTCAGTTTTCCAACTGTAAGTTGGCTAAGAAGGAAATGACTTGAATTCATTCACTTCAAGGCACTTTACTGGGGATTTTAATTTAAAGTTAGCACACACAGGTCTAAGAGTAGACACAACACCTTAACATTATTTTGTTTTAGGTAGGATCTGGGGTAGTCCTCTTCAAGGTATTCTCAATATAAACGCTTTCCCTTCGTCCTGCAGGTGGAAACGTATGGCTCCATGGAGAAGAAAGAGAAGGTGGAGTTCATCTTGGAGCAGATGAGGCTGTGCATAGCCGTTAAAGACTACATCCGCACTCAGATCATCAGCAAGAAGATCAACACCAAGTTCTTTCAAGAGGAAGGCACCGAGGTGAGAGCTGAGGTTAAAGTGGTACCAGCCTGCAGGTTCACGCTGTTCTGGATCTTTATTTGAACACCTGCGAGATTACAGCAAGGCGCGAAACTGAAGAGCGATTCATTTATTTAAAAATATTTATTTCCAAAATTTCCATCAACCAACACTCTTATTTAGGTTAATTAAATATTAGGTCACTGATTCAATACAATATCCCTGAGATTTATGAGCCAATTTGTCGTGGCCCAAGAATTCGCCTCTTGTTTTTCCACAGAATGTTTCGTGTGTTTTTCTGTATGTATGAGTGGTCCGACTCTTTGGGAGAAGCTCTTGAATGTGAAGGCCTGATTTGTTCGCTTCTGACCAGTCAAATTGAAAAGGAAGACCAATGTCTTTATTTACTGTGCTGGCTGTTTTGCTCACTGAAATCCTCAAATGCACATTTATTTTGCTCACCGATTTGTGCTCCTCCAGGCACTCTGGGTTCCTCCCCAGTCCAAAAGCATGCATTGTATGCTGATTGGCATTTCCAAATTGTCTGCAGTGTGTGAATGGGTGTGCGATTGTGGCCTTAGATAGTGTTGTTGGTTTGTCATATTGTGAATATTTTAATCCCCTTTCTTGACTTTAATAACCATATTGTAATATTTTTCTTTGAGAGTCATTCATTATGTTGGTGGTTTTTTTTTTATGTTGTATCGTTCTGACCAGTCTCCTTGTGCTGTTTTTAGGAGTCTAAGCTGAAGTACTACAATCTGATGATTCAAGTGGACCAGCATGAAGGCTCTTACCTCTCCATATGCAAACACTACCGGGCCATTTACGACACTCCGTGCATCCTAGAGGACAGCTCCAAGTGGCAGCAGGTAATGCATTAAAGCTGCAATCAGGAGCTCTTTCACCCGTGTAGTACTGTGTCATGCATGGCCAGAGGTCCAATTTTATAGACCAGAAAACCAGCAACTAGCATAATTTAACTGAAAAGTATGACATGATCATTATGTGGATTTATAAAGACAACGGAAAATAGGCAAGAGATGATATAATGTAGCTTTTAATGTTCATGGTAATGTCTCTGGAGATTAAATATCATGCTTGTGCACAAAAATGCAATAAGGCTTTGTCTAACGTTTTGGCTATGAGCTGTGGTGTTCTTTTGAGTTGTATTTGGATCCCATTGTGCATCCTATATTTGTCTTTTGCTGAATATTTTGATTGGATTCGTTGTTGTTTTTTCTCCACAGAAGTCGAATCTTTCTTTTCTAATTTGCGTGTTGTGTTCCAGGCCCTGAAAAGTGTGGTTCTCTACGTAGTTCTGTCTCCATATGACAACGAGCAGTCTGATCTGGTCCATCGGATCAGCGCAGACAAAAAACTGGAAGAAATCCCTAAATATAAGTAAGAGGCATTAGAGAACTGTCCATAGTTTAGTCCTTGAGAATGATAAGGCAGTAATTTCTGACGAAACCTGTTCTGTCTTCTAATGGTGCATTCGACTTGCCTCGGAAATGGGAAGTCGGCACTCGGAATGACGTCACTTTTGACCTACAAAATGCCAGTTATATCTGTGATGAGTCATGTATATTTTCCTCCACAAAAGAGTGAACTGTATAGTGTTCTAGACAGTTATAGTCTTAACAAGCAAATATGTCTGACTGTTGATTAATCTAAAGCAAATGTAAGATTAATATAAGAAGTGCTACTTTGTTTACTGTTGATACTGTGAGCAGCCATGTCGATTCTACATCACTTGCTGAACTCTGAGTCGAGGAACTCATCCAGAGTTCTCCGGATAGTAATATAGGTCAGAAATGGTGACTTGCGTGCGAATGCAGCAGCTGGCTAAAAGTAAACAAAGTCTGATCTCTTACTCTTTGCTGTACCCCCCCAGGGATTTCCTGAAACAGTTCACTACCATGGAGCTGATGCGCTGGTCCTCCCTGGTGGAGGATTATGGGAAGGAGCTGCGTGAGGGCTCTCCTGATAGTCCTGCCACTGACGTCTTCACCTACAATGAGGAGGGAGAGAAGAGATGGCAGGACTTGAAAAACAGAGTGGTAGAGCATGTAAGTTGTACATGGTGTCCACTAAGATGGGGGGGGTAATAATCTATCCATCACCATGAGCCTAAAATAAATATAGATGTCACTTTGTAGTAAGGAAGCCATTTTTCTTTCATATGCATTAAAGATTACAACTAATTACGCTTGATTAATAAGGAATAAAACAGTTTGTGACATGCTACAACACAGTGGTGTGATGCCACTGCCACACTGAAGTTGATTATTTTCTAATAACAGCATTTCCTGAAGTGTTTTATTCCTGATATCCAACAACAATTACAACCTTTAGAAAAAAAAACATGGCTTCTAGTCTGGAAAATATAATTATAATTGGTATTATTATAATTACAATATTATACTTTTCCTCATTCCAAAAGTAAATATCGGTTGTTTTCGGTCTCTTTTAGAACATAAGAATTATGGCGAAGTATTACACGAGAATCACAATGAAGAGGATGGCTGGACTTCTCGACCTTTCCATTGATGTGAGTTCTCATTTGTGTTGTCTCTCCAAATCTTGGAAAGACAGAAATGTTTTAAGTTTTGAAATAATCCGTAATTGATGACTATTCTTAACGACTGAATTTATTTGCTTGGTTAAGCATAATTCTGGGACCAGGATGATGCCAAGGTTCCTAACCTGGGAAGAAATTGAGAGGAAGTGATTACGAATCTGCTTAACGAGACCAGCTCTCAATCTCTGGGGACCAAAAACAGTTATTTGGAATATTATCTAAGGAGTCTCTAGTGTCAGTGCTGTAAAAACAAAACTTGAGATAAAGCTGTAACTATAAGTTTTCTGCTATGGGGAAAGTCTTCAGGACGGAGAGCTTTGCGGTATCTCGCTAACATGAGAAGCTGCAATAAAAAAAAAATATTCTTCAATGGAGGAAAATAAAAGGCTGGTGTTTATAGCTGCTTATAACTTTAAATGTAACTGTAAATGGATGAAATGTAAAATGTGTCCTTAATAAACATTTCTTAGCGTGTGCATCACACCAAACGGTCATTGATTATTTTCCTAAAACAGCACAGTGTGTTTTTATATTTATTAAGGAATGATGCATTATAGTTTTTATCGATTCATATCTGTTGTATTCCTTACAAGTTAATTGAGGAGGGAAAATATACATTCCCATGCTACGCTCGAATATACTAGACTAGAACTCATGCGGTGATTTCCTGCTCATACGCTCTCTTTAGGAGTCTGAGGAGTTCCTGTCAAACCTGGTGGTGAACAAGACCATCTATGCCAAAGTAGACCGGCTGGCAGGCATCATCAACTTCCAGAGGCCCAAAGATCCCAATGATCTGCTGAACGACTGGTCCCACAAACTCAACTCCCTTATGTCCCTTGTCAACAAAACCACACACCTCATCGCCAAGGAGGAGATGATCCACAACCTACAGTAGCGACAGTCTTCAGCTCAGGACCAGATTACATGTCTGGTTCAATTGGACAGAATTACTTTTTGCAGAACCCCCTAAATGTTTAGTTAGAAGCCCTTGTCATAGAAAACGATGATGTCAGTGCTTCATTCACACATCATCTGGATGTTGTGTAATTGATATTGGCTTTGTTGTTCAGATGGTCTGGACTCACTGTAACCGTGCTGATGTAGAAGCAGCAGACAAATCTGATCTCGGACGTATCGTTTACCGAGTGCAGATTATACCAATATTCTGTTTGGAAAATGGCAAAAATCTGGAATTGCTGTATACAACTGTTGATCCATGCTTGATAACATTTTTGAGTGTTTTGCAAAGGACACATTAAATCTTTCTTTTGAAGACAGCGTTTCTTTTATTTCTTAGTAAGTTACCAAAAAATGTTCTTTATATAAATAACTTGCATGTTAGCATTTACACTGATGTGAGAACATTCACTTCCTGTCGGTGGTTTTAATAACATTGATTATCTGGTTACAGCGGCACCTGGCACAGGGTGAGATATTTTAAGCAGGAAGTGAACAGTCAGTTCTTGAAGCTGATGTGTTGGAAGCAGTAAAAAATGGGCAAGTGTAAGGAACTGAGGAAAGACAACCAGTGAACTAATGTTCACTGATGTGTGTGGGGAGAGAAGGCTCGCCCATCTTGTCCAATCTCACAGAAGAGCTACTGTAGCACAAATTGCTGAAAAAGTTCATGCTGGCTATGATCTAAAGGTATCGGAACACACAGAATCACACGGAATCACATCCTCTGTCCACAGCTGAAAGCGCCTACAATGGGCATGTGAGCATCAGTTCTGGATCATGGAGCAATGGAAGAAGGTGGTCTGGTCTGATGATAAATCACACTTTCTTTTACATCGTATGGATGGCCAGGTATGTGTGCATTACTTACCTGGGGAAAAGCTGGCAGCAGGATATACTATTGGAAGAAGGCAAGCTGACCGAGAAAGTGTGATGGTCTGGGTAATGTTCTGCTGGGAAATCTTCGGTCCTGGCATTCATGTGGATGTTCCTTTGACATGCAGCACCTACCTGAACATTGTTTCAGCAGGATAATACCCCTGCCACATTGCAAAAAAAAAATTCAGGAATGGTTTTAGGTGTTGATTTAGCCGCCAGATTGCAAACCGATCGAGCATCTGTGGGATGTGCTGGACAAGTCTGATCCATGGAGGCCGCATTTTGCAATGTACTTGACTTAAAGGACCTGCTGCTAAGGACTTGTTGCCAGATACCACAGCACACCTTCAGAGGTCTTGTGGAGTCCATGCCTTGTTGGCTCAGAGCTGTTGTGTTGGCAAACAGTATTAGGCAGATGGTTTAAATGTTATAGCTGAGCAGTGTATAATTAACTTATCTTCAGTGGCATCTAGTGCTTATTTTTTTCCAATGACATTTTTTTCTGGTCTTTGAACTATTTTTCCCCAAAATGCCACTGGTCTAGCCACTGGTAGTGGTGCTAGTGTGATTTCACTTCATCTGTATGTAAAGAGACTGATGCAGTGACACTTTAGCCCTTTAGTCTGTCCAGCTCTCTCGCCTCCTCCTGTGTGTACTGTCTGATAATAACTGCAACTCGTGCTAATACCACCATCAGCACCATCACGCTCAACACATCACAAATATTTCAATATCCACATATTTATGTGCTTCAGGGTGGAGTTTTCCTTTAAGGCTTACAGATTATCTACTATATTTCTGGACTATGGCATTTTTGCATCTGCCGTGTTGTATTCTAATTTTGAAAACAAATACAGAGGAATAAAAGTTTCTTAACATTAAATAGTAAATAGGTTTTGACATGTCGGGGGCACACCTTGTGCCCAATGCTTCCTGGGATAAGCTCCAGGTTCCCTGTGACCCTGAAAAGGAGTAAGCGGTAGAAGATGGATGGAAGTGAACAAACATTAGGACACTTATGAGTAACACTGTGAAATGCACTCCTTTCTAGGTCAGCTACTAGAGGACGTGAGGGGTGTTTCTAATTAGCATATCATGCATATATCCTGTCCTACTATATAACGGTAAAAGTGTAGAAATGTTCATGGACTTCTTCTTTGTTTTTTTTACAGTGTATTATTTGTGTTGCTTAATCCTTTCAAAATGTCTAAATTAGACCGTGTCCATTTGGGCGTCCCCTACAGCGCGGTCTCAGTGGTCCAATCCAAAGCGCTCAAACGGTTAAGTAGGAGTAAAGACCGGGCTGCGTCCCAAACCGCATCCTATTCAACTCAATAGTGTCTACTCGAGTACACGTAGGCTACATGTAGTTCTAGGAATACCGTGTGTGGTTTGGGACGCGGCCGCAACCTAGTGCGCGAGTGCCGCTACGGTTCGCACCTCCGTCGTGTCGTGCGCGCGCGCGCGCGCACCCAGGCAGGCTGTTTAACGAGTGGAAGAAATTAGTAACCATGGAGACGCAGAGCGAGAGAGAGAGAGAGAGAGAGAGAGAGAGAGAGAGAGAGAAGAGAACAGCAAGGCTGTGACACATTCACCGTTTAAACGCTAACCGGAACTACCGGTCACTATAAACAAACCGATGGACAGGTTGCCAGGTTCGTACTTTCAGTACGGAGTTAAAGAACCCGCCTTCTGGGTGTTATTGATGCCACTGAGCGACTGTTTCGAGCGAAAGGACCGGAGATGACCGACAGGGCAGGAGGTAGTGCTGCGGGAGAGGACTCCGGGATTATCCGCCGCCGGAGGATGCAGGTGAGTTGAGCACACTTCCGGTTTCCAGTACAGTACACCTGCCCTGCTGAACACAACAACAACAACAACATCAGAAACCCTCACAGAATTGGTTTTAATGGTTCTCATGGGAATTGTATTGGTTTTGATGGAAACCGTAATGGTCTCTACTGATTTGTTATGCCTTCTATTGGTGGCATGTTATGTCTAGTGGGATAACATTACTGGTTTGAATGGTTAACAGCTGATGGTGATCTTTTATATAACAAAATAATAAAACCGATGAAAAATGGACAACAGTGACGCCGCCCTTAACCTAACATTTTGTTGTCCAACCTTCAGAGGCAATCACTGCGAACACGCGATTCCCGTAGCGCTCGGTGAGACTCCTGCACCTGTCCACAGGTAGTTCAGTCCACTCGTCCCTGAGCAAACTGCTCCAGCTGTCTCGGGTACGAAGGGTGCCTTCTCCAGACCGCATGGTCCGGCGCTGTCCATCGATCTCCGATAGGATTCATAATCACAAGCGCTCATTCTGTAAAACGCCACCGTTCTTGGGTGCTCTCGAGCCATGCGTTTCGGGTCGTTATCCTGCTGTCGGACCCGTGACCTCGTGCGACTGAGACTTAGAGCGATTTCCAACAGGACACAGCAAAACAGCCCCAAAATGGAACCGAGCCTCCTCTATGTTTCACAGTATTCTTTTCACGCAGTTCGTCCTAGAGCTGATGGGACTTCCTAAAAAGCGCCAGGTTTGTCTCATCTGTCCAAAGGACACGCTCCCAGAAGAATGATGACATGTCAATAGCAACTCCCAGTCTTGCTTTATATGTTTTTCTTTCAACACTCGCAGGAACACCGAGCTCCTCGGAACATAACCTTTCACCTTTAACATGCTCGTCTGTCGTTTTCTTTCTGATCTCTCTCTCCTTGGCAATCTGGCCAGATCCACGTGAAGTCTGGTGCACGCGATGATCAGAAACAGCAGAGTGACTACTATGTGCGATGCTCATTCAAGGAAAGTCAATATCATTATAATCCAATTACTTCTAAGCTTTTCTAGGCGTAGCAACAAATCTGTCCGAGCCATTCGAGAATATCTTTGTAGAATAAATCGTGTATCTCTTTTCACACTTGATTTGCTTTATCTGCTGAGTAGGAATACCGAATTTCCGAAGCTCAGACGTTATTGAGGAGATGTGAGACGTTGTAACTGGGAATCGTTTTTGTGTTCAACGTTGCTTCTCTTTATCAAGCGTAGCCACAGAGGCAGCTTCCTGTTTTTCTTGGCTGCTTGATTGTGTCGGTGATTGTGTAGAGTGCAGAAAGCACATAGCATTGTATAACACAATGCACACACACACACACGCACACGCGCGTGCGCACGCCCACAAGCCGCAGCTCCACGAGAGAAACCCGTGTGTCCTGTCTCTTATCTTAACTGTACGAGGGACCAGCAATCGACATTACATCAAAAACTGTCTATAAAAAAATGCCAAGCTTCAGAAAATCTCTCTCTCTCTCTCTCGCTCTCTCTCTCTCTCTCGCTCGCACGCTCTCTGTCTCACTCTCTCTCTCTCTCTCTCTCTCTCTCTCTCTCGCACGCTC
>JAOUWY010000022.1:4042966-4056027 GCA_025728095.1 Prietella phreatophila | reverse complement strand
GTTTCCTCCGGGTACTCCGGTTTCCTCCCCCAGTCCAAAGACATGCATGGTAGGCTGATTGGCGTGTCTAAAGTGTAGTCTAAAGTATTAATGGGTGTGTGATTGTGTATGTAATTGTGCCCTCCGATGGATTGGCACCCTGTCCAGGGTGTACCCCACCTTGTGCCCGATGTTCCCTGGGATAGGCTCCAGGTTCCCCGTGACCTTGAAAAGGATAAGTGGTACAGATGGATGGATGGATGGAAAATATACAATGTATGAATCCCCTTATTAAAATGACTAAGTAGACACATGACTTAAAAAAATCAAGGGACAAATACAGTCATATGCCAAGGAAAGAAGATGGGCCATAAGGTAGGATTTAAATTAGTCAAAAGTTGAAGCAGATCTTACTCTAAACCAGGGGCAGCTATTGAGAATGCATAGCCATCCTTTTGTTTTAATCACAGACATGGGACATTTAGCAGTAATTTACTAGTAGATCTAAGTGTCCTGCCTGAAGTGTAAGGATTAATCATATCACTGATGTACTGTGTAGCCAGTATTGCCTTAAAAACAAACAGTAAAAATTTTAAATCAATTCTATGATCGACTGTAGAGATGCCATGACTGGTGAAATATTGTCTCTTATTCTTGTACCGATAAGAAGTCTAGCGGCGGTATTTCGGACAAGTTGCAAATGGGAAAGTGAAGACTGATTAACTCCCATGTAAAACTGGAAATGTTATGAATCAACCTGGAATTGGACATGTGCCTATATTGTCTCAATGCACTGTGAAGCGGATGGTTCAAGTGGCCAAAAAAATCACAGCTGGAGAATTGCAGAAGTTCGTTGCTGTCATGATTTCCCCTCAAGCTAGGGGACCAGAGGACCTGGACATTTTTCTGCAAGAGGACCTGGACATAGCATTCACGGACATCATGGACTTTATCAAATATCAACATGGTGTACTGACCGCAAAATCAAGGTCCTGCCAAGGCCATCCCTGTCCCCTGACTTGAAACCCATAGAAAACCTGTGGGGTGAACTGAAGAAGAGAGTTCACCAGTGTGGACCTCGAAATGTGAAGGATCTGGAGAGATTCTAATGGAGGAATGGTCTCTGATCCCTTGCCATGTATTCTCCAAACACATCAGGCATTATAGGAAAAGACTCAGAGCTGTTATATTGGCAATGGGAGGTAGCATTGACTAAAAGGATGTATTGACAATTTAGTATTGACTAAAATGATGCCAGTAGTTGTTGCACACCTATATTTAACAATTTTTAAAAATATACCTGTGTTTTTTTTTAATTGTTTGATATCCATGCGAGCAGAGTATTTTTTGTGATTTTTTTTAACAACAACAACAACAACAAACAATTTTTCACAGCCTTCTTTGTTCATATTTACCAAGGGTGCCAGTGTTAGTGGAGGGCACTGTAGATGAAAAAATAAAGTATGTCATAACATCAAGCATGTCTTATTGGCCAAAAGTTTAAAGAGAACCATTCAAAACCATTCAGAACCATTCTTAATCATTCAACTACAGATTAGCTTGTGTTTAATTGTTTCAGCAATTAATTTTGGCAGTCTTAAAATTAAGCTAGTGTATGATCAATATTGTAACGTTTATTTTTTTATATGTATTGATATTGCCTGTTCATTCATTCATTCACTCATTCATTGATTCATTCATATACTGGTCAGTCTCTGGATACTGAGTCTATCCTGGAAAGATTGAGTACAAGGCAGGATTACAACCTCCATGGGATGCCAGGCAATAGAAGGGCATCATAACCACCCAATGACACACTCGTTCACACTTAGCAGGTCAATCCACGTACTGCTTCTTTTTGTGTGGAAGAAACTAGAGAAATCCACATTGGCATGGGGAGAACGCGCTAAAGTCCACACAAACAGTAACCAGAGCTCAGGAGCTGTGAGACTGCAACACTACCCACTGTGCTACTTTGGACCAGTTACGACTGGTATTAAATTTTGCTACAGTTACTGAAATCATTTGTGAGTGCACTTGAGTGTTAATATCTGTTCTTGACTGAAAATTAATGTCGGTTATGCAACACACAAGTGCAACGTGTCTGGAACTCTGCATGGAGTATCTGAACTTTCTTATTTTCTTTTACTTTTATTTAACCTTAATTTAGTCACACTGAGATAAAAAAAAAATCACTTAAAAAATTTTTTTTAAAAATAATTTTTGTTTAAAATAAAGGCTATATCTACAGTATAATGAACTAAAATAAACATATCAAATAAATCTAAAACACAATTCATATCATGTTAGAATGGACTCAAAAGGCATCATAATTTTTTATTAGAAGCCATTAAAGTTTATGACAATGTCTATAATACATTTATGCATTCAACAGAATGCATTACACGTAGTGTTTATGACACATTATATCGACAGATGTAACATTTTATAGTATGGTCTGATGTATGAACACTACTAATTAAGCATTATTTTAACAATTAAAAAATAAAGCTAGCTATAATGTGTAAAGCATTTTCATGCATATAATGTGTTATGAATGCATTATAGCATGATATGAATGTGTTCATAGTTCAATACAAATGAAAGTTAAAACAGGAGCTTTAATTAAAAAAATAATAAATAAAAAAAAGCAAAGCAATATCATTCATATATTACAGATTTTGTCAAAACATAAGGAAATGTTGTGGAAAGCAGATGCCAGCGGAAAAGAGATGACTTTGTGGCTCATGTGCACCACAAATGCTGGAAGCACAAACTCTGAGAGATGTTTATAGATCTATGAAATCAGAGATCAGATTGAGCATGACAGACATAGCTCGCTTTACAGTATTTTTTTGTCCCCAATTCACTGGAACAAATCCTCAGTTTCTGTGTTTCAGGCCAATCTACAGAATTAGTCCAGAGATTATTGCTTTTTGCAAATTATTACAGCAGCATCTGCCACTTATGGCTACTTAGACAAATCATTTCGACAGAGAATGAGTCTTGCTATCGCTAATGATGAACCAAATGGAATTCGCACACTATACTGAGATTGGTTTCAGTTCATTGACTTATAATATGATGTCTTCATAGTATGTGTGTTCATTTTTCTGTTTTAGGAATTAAGGTCCTCTGTGTGATGTAGTACAGCCTTTGGGGCTGCCTTTGTAGTCACTGCTGTATTACGTGCTCAGATGGAGTATAATGTGCACAGTCTGCTGTAAGGACAGTGCTAGAGAATAATAAAATAATCAAGGAGACAGAATGGTATGCTAACTACCAGGCTAGGGCTCATCATCCAGAAACCCACCGACGCCATTCACTGAGGCATAAGAATTGTTCATCACACCCCCTGCCACGATCCCCTTAGGGACCATGTTCAAGATACAAATTACATCCTACATTACACTGTACATGAGTCTTGCACATGAACAACTTTTTAGCGCTATGAATCTATACATGTAGGGCTGTATTCTGAGTTAAGTGCACATGTTCAGAAGTTAATACAGAAATTTTGTACGTCGTTTTCAGACCCCGTAGTTAACACCAGACCTAAGCATTATTTATATGCT
This sequence comes from Prietella phreatophila, assembly GCA_025728095.1. Taxonomy (NCBI): domain Eukaryota; kingdom Metazoa; phylum Chordata; class Actinopteri; order Siluriformes; family Ictaluridae; genus Prietella; species Prietella phreatophila. The sequence goes on along the minus strand of JAOUWY010000022.1, from coordinate 4,052,473 downwards.
ATATAAGAGCTATGCATGCGTGGTTTGTTGACGTTGTGTCAGTGTCCTGTAATTAAGCTGCATATAACAATGGGCATATGTTCTTCAAAGTAGAGTTCAACAAATTGACAAAAATTTTAAACATGCTCATGCTGAACGCTCATTAGGATATTATTAGAATGTCAGGGCTACATTAAGTAGTGCACACAATTATATAATGGCTTGTGATCCATCCATCCATCCATTTTCTGTATCGCTTATCCTACGAAGGGTCGCGGGGAGCCTATCCCAGGGGACTCAGGGCACAAGGCAGGAGACACCCTGGACGGGTTGCCAATCAATCGCAGGGCACAATCACACAACTATTCACACACTACAGATGATTTGGAAATGCCAGTCAGCCTACAATGCATGTATTTGGACTGTGGGAGGAAAGTGGAGTACCGGAGCAAACCCTTGATGCACAGGGAGAACATGCAAACTCCGTGCACACAGGGTGGAGGCACCCTCAACCCAAAGTGTGAGGTGCAAAAAAAGTACAATAACAGGATGTGTTGGCTCAAGTGCTATTTTATAATCTGCTGAATAATGAGGGTGGAAGCTATAAAGTTAAATGCAACCAAATTTACAGTCATGAAAGTGATAATTACCACTAGGACTATTCATGCAGGATTATATACTAGACTCCTCCATGTTTATTTCAATTCTTGCCATATTTTTATTCATATATCATTGTATTAATCTTTATTATTCTATATTTTTTAACAGTCTCTTGCTTTTAGGCTACATCTTATTACATTTAACAGCAAAAAATTAAACATGAGACACTATTTTCTTTCCATGTTTTTCCATCCCTTTTTTTGACTTAAAAGCAAGTGTTTATGTTTAAAGGAGGTGGCTTAGTCAGATGCTATTGCTCAAGAAAGATCTTACAAGGTGTGAACTACAAGCAGGTAATTTACACAATCTGAAATGGGGAGCCAAGAAAATTAAATTAAACATGTGCAAACCCTGTCTCTGAATACTTGCAACTTTCCCCCCTTAAATACTGATGTAACTTTTGGACATATGTGTCTTTGACTTTGGCACTTTGTGATTTGTCCAAGAAGAAATGATTCAGAACTTAAAATGCAACTGAAATACCACAAGGATAACAATTACATACAGTTACAATCAAATTGCAAATCAGGTCAAAATGTACAGACTGTCAACTGTTTGCAATGAAAAATGATACAAAAACAGCTGAAATAGTTCAACACAAAGAATGCTTCAAGTGGTTTCCCCAAATTCAACTGAACATGCAACTTATAATGACTTCTCCAGTCTCAAAATTATTCAACCCCTGAATGGAATTCCTCACAACAGCACAAATATGCAAAACAGGTGTTGTCTGAAGTACACGTGATGCATCTAATCAAAGCCTGCATTAGTTGCAGCAGGTGTGCTTGAGCTGGAACACATGAAATACCTGAACCGGCTAAGGGGTAGCAAATTTATGAACTAAGAGATTTCTGAGAAAGCAAGTTATGAAAAACCCTCGAGTTACTGCAAAAAACCTGCTGCAAGACTTGGGCACTGTACAGTATGTCCTGTGGGTATTTCTATCCATAGTGTTTTGAGGTAGCATGCAAAAGAACAAACCTGTCAGTAATGCTAACTAGATTCAGTTAACTAGATAGCTAGATAATTTTAATGCCTCGTAGATGTTTCTATCCAAACAATATGGATTTCCCAAAAACTACTGTGGGATGGGAACATTCCCAAGCCCTGTAAACCTTCCAGTACAATGGTCATTTAAGTGGATAGTCTCCTCTCTCATACAGATAATCTTACCTCTTTGTGTTTTAACCTCAAATATCTCAGAGTCTTCTCCAGGATTGAAGTGTCTGAAGTAGGAGCAGTTGACTTCTGTGAGGAAAAAAGAAAATGACAGGAATTCTCTGTTACTTGAGAATTATTTGGAAATTAAATCTATACATAAATGTAATGGTAAATGCATAGGGGAAATTGAAGTCTACTACTTAATTGGTTTTTGGCCACTCAATAATCATCAAATTGTCAAATCCCAAGAGACACTGTGTCCAACAAACATGGTCGCCATGGACGCCAAACATACAATATAATAAACACATTATAAAGCAAACACAAACACATTCAACACAAAGTATTGCTCAGTGTAACCTCATCTCTTGCCATACCAAGCCTTACTGTTTATGACTGCTATTCTGGTTTTTTCCAGTTTGTCCCCTTTTTCTGGTTTGTCCCCTGGTTTCTAAATCTAGTCTTGCTGTGTTTTGCCCTTTTGTTCATCGCTTGTGTGTCCCTACTTCCACTTTGCTTTACGATTTGGATGTGTTTGCCTGTTATAATATTAAATCTGCACCTGGAACTGTCTCTGCAACCTGACAAAAATATCTCTTTGTCAGAAAGTGTGCTAAATTTTATAATTATGGCACAGTTGCTTTCCAGTCCCAGCCTTGGGGAACCCTGTAAACAATAAAACATGGTGTTAGGAAATTAATCAACAAATTTACAAAAACAGCATTTCCTGAAGTGTTTAATTCCTATTATACCACAGGAATTTGCCAACAATTACAATTGTTTATTAAAAGACACATCATACATATCCATTTGTAGTTACGTTTAATGTTGTGGAACATCCACAAAACAAATTAGTCCATGTTATCACTTACGCTATTACAGCTATAAACAGAAATAAACCCACCTAAATATAAACCCATGTGTCAGAAAGCTACTGCTTTACCTCGCTTTCACTGGAGACTCCTTACAAAAATGTATAATGTCATATCAGGGAAAACATCATCATATTAACAATCATGTCGATTTTAAAAAATGTGGAGCATTTGTGTGGAGTGTCTTCGATTTCATAACTCTATTGTGGGAATCAAAATAATTCACACTCCTCCCAGCTATAAAATCATGAAAGTTTATGTATTCATAAACTTCAAGATGGGAAATATTATAAAGTGCAAGACACTGAGCCTCTATGACCACCACCACACACAAGGAACCCTGAACTCCTGAACCTAGCAGTATGACCTTGTCAATGCATATCAAATCCCTATCCATACAGAGAGTACTCGAGCCTGCTGATAAGCTATAAACCCCAACTACTGAGGCTAAACATTTTACGTCTGAGAATGTGATTACAATAAATTAGAGTGGCAGGTTAAGCCAGACAGATACCAAGCTATAATTGTGTGGATTATCTTTTCAGCCCATGAAATCAATTCCATGTCAAACCATTAATATTAGTAAAGTAGGTCAAGCGCAAATACTAGAGGGCCATGCTGTGTACACTCCACAATCTGATTTTAGCAAGTAAAAACATAGAATTAATGTTAAAACATTAAATATTGTTAAAGATATTTAGTATTTCATGTTATGAGATTACTTTTTTAACAAATGGTAGACAATTCGTCTTATTTAAATACAGCTCAAGCTTAAGATTATTTCTAGTAACAAATAATTTCGCTTCTTTCTATACATTAAGACAAAAACAATGTTAAAAATAATCTCATAATGAGAAACATTAGACCATTTTCACACATATCAATACTGATATTTACTGAAATGCTGAAATTATAGTGACCCAATTTACAATATGTGAAGCCTACCAACTTGAGATTTCCAATTTTCCCAAGCTTCTAAATTTTTATTTCAGGAAACTCAAGCATGAAGCTAAAAATGGAGCTCAGATGAATCAGCATAGTGTGGTCAGAATACTGAGTTGTTCTTTGTGAACCCAGTCTGATGTAAAACAGAATTTGAAGGATTGTACCAAGCAATTTTGCTGTATTTCACACAAATGAAATTATAAGAATAACCTATAACCACCAACCTTTGCCATAAGTATAATCATTATTAACTTGAGACATTATTAACTTGAGACATTACTAACTTGAGACTTCTTACAAATTTGCAGTTGTTAGATTGTTAGTGAACCACATGCTTTCTACATAGTTGGCTGAACCAAATGCAGTATGTTGTTTAATGGATACAAGTCTCACAGCTCTGCAAAGCAGCATATGCAGGGTGTGGCAGCAGCTGGCAATGCTATTTTGGAATAAAGAGTGTAACTCCTACTGTATGTTGTGATGTTTAAATTTTATTTTAATTGCTACACATGTTGTGTAGTGCACCCATTGTATGCTTTCTTCAGTTGTATTTCAAGGTCTTATTTCTATATGAAGGGACATGTGGATTTTCGACATGTCCCTTTATTCTGTTTGCTATGTGGCATTCTTGAGAACAAATTGTATTATTTCTATTTTGAGAAACCCCCCTATTTCAGCTATTTGTATGAGGTTTCTACTGTTTTGAATTCAGTGCATTTTGTATTTACTTGTCGACCAGTCCTGCAATAATTGCGTACAGGGAAAAACAGCCTCCAGTTTCAGGAGGAATCGATAATGATAATGAAGATTATTTTCCCCCTCAAACACAGTAGTGCTACCATCTGGGGAATAACCCTACAGGCAACAAACCAACAAAACCGAACAAGGTCAAACTAAGTGCAGAAGTGAATGAGCTATATGACAGTAAGTCTTGAATTTCTTCCAAAAACAACATTAATCCAATAAAATGGACACTACAAACCTATTTCTTATGCCAGGCAAGACATACATTGTTTGTAATTATGTAGTCAGATTAGCTGACTACAGTGTCATTGTAGAATGATTTTTAGCAGGATATTTATTGGACATAGGGTACTGCTGCTTATTTGGTGCATATGTTGGTGGTAACATCCCAGGATATATGTTTTGGCAATGAATAGGCTGAATAAACCATAGCCCAGTTAATGTGTTCACATTTTCAGTTGCTCTGTTTTTAGTGATCACCTTCAATGCAGCAAGCAATTTCTGCAATATGTTATGCACTCAACAATAATATGAATCAATTATACCAATACTGAGTCTGACCCAAAGTTGTGTCTAGAGTCTGACAAGCCTTCAGTGCCTTCCATTTTGATCTCAGATTGGAGCAACTCTAAAACCTAGATTAATTAACAGCGCGCCTACATTGTTCCAACACTGATATCAGATTCGCTCAGTACTGACTACATATTGGTTCAATACCAAGCTTACTTTGAGCCAGCATTGATCTTTAACTGGCTCGATACTGAGTGGTGACACGAAGGAGAATGCTCTAAGCTCCCTCTTAGTGTCCCTCTAGAAATAAGTAAATGAGGAAATGATGAGAGCAATGAACCATTCTGTGCTTCAGGTGGAGCAATAAACTAGGGTCTATAACTGCTTTGAACGTTGTCTCATCACCAGCATTCCCCATGAGAAGAACTTGTACTCCCAAACTGAAATCCAGTAAACCTTGCCCTCTCTTCACACTATCATTTGATTCAGTGGACTTTTAACTCCATCTGGATATATTGGTGTGGGTGCAATGTATTTTCATTTCTTGGCAGATCCTAAGCCCAGTGAGAGAGAGAATGAGAGAGAGAGAGAGAGAGAGAGAGAGAGAGAGAGATCCACCTGAGTCTTGCACCAAGGTGTCTCCAGCGCCACCCTAGGTTTTGTACAAAGCTTCTCCTGAAGCCTCCATTGCTTAGGATGCAATTGCTCGCCTTACCATTAACAAAAGAGCCATTGCTCTGGCCCCTATTGCCAATGAGGAATTTGTACCACCCATCTTTGAGAAGGAACTCCATGTGGTGGTAGGCGGAGGTCAGTGTTTCTTTTTTGGTCCTGACCCTGGCCCATTGGTTTATTCTCTGATTGTGCTCACCTGTTCTGTGTTACTTTCTAATTAGTTTTTCTATTTATACCATGATGGTTTATTGTCTTAGCAAGTCTGAGCCTTATAGTTTGTATTCCTCCATTTATGTTTTCCTAGTTTTGATTCTTGTTTGTTCTGAAAATGATTATAGACTATCCCATATCAACACTATCTGCTGGGATTCAACCCCTGTAATGAACTCTGAGAATGATTCTTGGTTTGTCCTCGATAAAACTGCGCAGCCACACTTCAGTGCTGCTTCAGTCTTCTATACATTACAGCTGGTCTGTTCAGGTGTGGGTGTCAGTCAGCATGTGAATGAAAACTGGAGCTCAAACCCCACTTGCGTGTCTTGCTGGACAGCTGACTATTTACGCAGCCTAAATTTGAGGTTTGGGAATTTATTGGTCTCTCGCCCTGGCTATATGCAACCATACTTGCTTAACACAAGTTACGCTATCCTATATCACATAACTAGTCTATTGAAAAGTGTCTTTCAATTTTACTGGTTCAAGTTTCAAGAATCTTGAAAAGATTATTTATTGCCATATAACAACAGTAAGTACTTGGATTTGGTACAGTTCTGGGTGTGTGCCAGTCAATCTATGAATGACTTTCTTCTCTATGTGTTTTTATCATTGATTGTCTAAAAATGTATTATTGGATAAAGATATGTTTTATGTTGTTTGTTAAAAATAAAAATAGTTTAATTATTTTTTATCTTTTTTATTTTTACTTCAAATGTATTTTTAATTTCAAGGCTGTATTGAACCAATCTTGACTGTTATATCATATCAAGCTACTCTTCCAGTCCATCATAACAGGCAACAGGTTGTAACACAAAACTTTGCAATTTATTAACAATACATTACTGTACTGTAATGTATATGTGATTAATAAATTATCTGGCACAAATTATCTGGCGCAAGGTAAAAGGGCAACCTGGGGATATTGTGGCGCAGTTTGTAGAGTGGGTTGTCCACTAACTGTAGGGTTGGTGGCTCGGTGCCCGGCCCGGATGACTCCACATGCCGAAGTGTCCTTGGGCAAGACACTGAAGTTCAAGTTATGGCAAGTTAGCACCTTGCATGGCAGTTCTACTTCCATTGGTGTGTTAATGAGACACAGTGTAAAGCGCTTTGGATAAAAGTGTTCCATTTACCATTAATATAGACTTATTATTATTAAGGATGGATTTAATCCCTTCTGAATTTCTTTAAATATTCCTCATTTGCCAGCATGCACATCATATTATGAGCTGTTAATTCTCAATATCTCTTGTACACTATTCCAGCCACCATTGTGGCTCATCACAGTCCTCAGTGCTTCCATACAAAAAGGCTTTGGTCAGATTGAGCAACTTTCCTAGATTCCTGGCTCTAGTGTGTTTGCAGCTGGAATAAATAAGATGCTTTGTTTAGAGTCCTCAAAACCATATGATGTTCATGCCATAAATTTCCCTCTAGTTCAAATGAGTAATTATGTCACTGTTCTAAAGGCTCATTCACGATGCTTTAAAAACAACTATTTCTATAAACCCAGCCCAAAAGTATATTGTATAGCAGTGGTCAACCATCTTACTTTAGATCTACCATCCTGCAGGTTTCATCTCCAACCAAAATCTAATCTAGAACTTCTTAAGACAATGATTAGATGGTCAGGTGGGCACGCTTATGGCTGGAGGTAGATCTCCAGGAACAGGGTTGGTGTGTATGCATTTCTAGATATTTTAAAAATCATAACATTTGCTCTGGGAATATTCTAGCAAAGAACAGTTCCTGTAAACAGCCCTTTATCATATGGCACTTAATGGTATGATACCTGAACATGGTGAATGATTACAACACTAAGCAACACCACCCCCAGTATTTTGGTTTATGAATCATGCATACAATAATAATAATATTTGCTTCACTAGAGATAATATAGACAACAGCATACATTTTTTAAAATTCATTTTGTCTATATTGAAAATGCTGAGGTGATTTCCAGATCTATCTGTCTGATCACAGAGATATAAGTGTGATTAAGGTGTGTCTACCCTAGCTGATATTAATTTCACCTAAAAAAAAATGAAGAAGAAGAAGAAGAAGAAGAAAGAAAGCTAATATGCTTGTTCAAGTCATCTAGTTTTTAATATGATGGACCACAATTTGGCATAAGATATCTGATTAGGATATGGAACATGGAAGATTCCACCCAGAATGCTTAAGCATTCTTCAGTTTTCCATCTGAAGGAGAACCTAAGTTCTTTGAGTACTTCCTTTTCTGAAAAGGTTCCAAGTGGAAGTTACCTTAACTTTGCAAATAGCTCCTGAGGAACTCTTTTAAAAATGTGTGTTTAGTATATTACTGGTTGGAAGACAAATTAAAAGAAATACAATCCATGGTTTCAGTTATGGTCATGGTGGAGCCTCATGGTGGAAGGTTATTCCGGGAAAATTATGTGTCAGGCAGAAATAAAACTTGGATGAGAAGCCAGTCCATCACTAGGCACAATGAGTCACACACTCATTCATACACTCATACACATCTAGAGGCAATTTAGTGTGACCAATCAACCTATGAGGATGTTTTTGGGAGGAAACCACAAGATTTTAGATTGTAAGAATCCATTGGTGGTTCCAGACACTCATCACTCACTCCAATAAAAAATATCCTGGAGCACAAGAGCTTAAAATTACTCCTGAAATACGTTCCTTTCATGCTGCAAATTTAGACATTAAAATTGGAAAGTAGTTTGAAAGAAAAAGGACAAAAACATTTTCACTGATTCCATGAAAAGTTGTCCCAGTGTCTCAAGGGTGTCAGAAATTTGGAAAATTGGTTGAATTACTAGACATATTTCACATGGTTTGTGATTACCATGGGCTAACAGGATTACATTCATGACAGTGACTTGCCATAGCACCAGGGACAGAGCTAGACCCAATGAACATGTGGTGTTTAAACCCTGTAAACCCATACTGGGCCCACCCATGCTCAACCAATTATCCATAATGATGCACCTGCTGTGAAATAACCACTAGAGTATTTTAAGCTGAATTACTGAGATGACTAAGTGCTTAACTTTCCAAACAAGACCGAACATCATCTACTGTATGTTCAATTAGGAACCAATGCACGTTAATAATTACATGCCTGGCTAAGAGTGACACTGAAGTTAAATTAGAGGGGAGCTTTGGGTAATGTAAAGAAAACACACAGCTGAGCTCTATTACTATAATTTGATGGAACTGTAAATATATATATGGGACATAATGGTAATAAAATGAAAGAAGATTAATGCAGTTGCACACTGTTTTATAGAGAAAGGCCCTCATTACAAAAACTGTCAAATTTTTCAGCATTAAAACCATGTGTGCAGATTTTGCTAGTTGAAAGCCTTCACTGTATCATGTGTTATATCTGTCAGAACACAATATGGTGATTTTTTAAAAAATAATTTTGCGAACAAAAAAGGAAAACGTAACTTTATCACAGTTCTTGCAAAAGGCAGCAACATCAAATAAGAATGAAGTTTAAATGCACTTTCTTGTTGCATCCCAATTCCAGTTAATTAAAAAACTTATGCTGATTTGCAGAGCAAGGCACTGCAACATCCCGATGCACCTGGTTTATTAAAATAGATTCAAATGAGCTTTACTGTCCATTCATTTAGCTACAGATAGTAATAAACACCCCAGGCCGGGCCCCGGCAAACTAAACGAAGATAAATGTCAAGGCACATAAACAGTCAATACTCCCTCGTGTGTTGTAGAGTCAGTAGTGGTC
>JAOUWY010000022.1:3966856-3976893 GCA_025728095.1 Prietella phreatophila | reverse complement strand
TGTTATTCTGTCTCTCACTGTTCAAATAAACCTACCATTAAAATTATACACTGATCATTCCTTTGTCAGTGGGCAAACGTACAAAATCAGCAGGGGATCAAATACTTTTTTCCCCCACTGTATGTAACCCAGAAATTCGTAATTTGGGGAAATAATAATTGCAAAAATCATCCACCTATGTATCAACTGTCTTGCTTAGAGACAAGACAAAACAACTTTCTCAGAGACAATAATTGTTTTTCCAAAAGGCTGCATTTCACATGATATTTCTGATAAATGTATAAAATAGCCATTTTTATCTTGAACTATAACTGTGGCAACTGGTACTTGCTTGGATGATTTGTCCAATGTAAGCACATTTTCAATGTAAGCACTAAAACATTGGTATAATTGTATTCATGGGTGCATAATAACAGTGACAAGTGTACATCATCCACACACATTAAGAATTCTTGACCTTTACTTAATACTATATGACTCAGAAATTTGAGTCAATCACCTGTGTATACATCCCTGGGCACTTGGTCAGCAATCAGAAGTTTGCCTCCTGTTGCTGTTAATCATCAATGCTCCCTTCTGATTATTGACAAAATGTATACAGGGTCACCCTGTCCAGAGCCACGCCTTGTGCCCTGAGTCCCCTGGGATATTCTCCAGGCGCCCCACGACCATGTGCAGAATAAGTGGTACAGAAAATAGATGGATGGATGGATGAATACAGGGTTATGGGGGTTCATGATCAACTGTGTTCTTAAACACTGATGTACACTTAAGAGTGGCTTTAATGGATTTTTTTTCCACTCCAGTTCAGTACATGGAGGGTATCCTCTGCTGTCTATGTGTGGGAATGTAAACATTGCTTATGGGAAGTGAACCATGTGAACATGCTGCTGATGTCTGACTCTTCATTGCCACTGCGGTTCAGTGGCTTGCCTTGCATGAGGCAGCTGTGCCTCACTAAACCGCTGACAGAGAAAGGTTCAGCTTTTGAGCCCATTCATAGACTGAGAAATCCAGTAAAGGGGTGTAGAAACAGGTATGTGTCACTATATATGTGCAACTGTCAATCCAACTCAGTTCACACCAAGGTTACAAAACACTTCATCGATACAGGTCACATCACACTTCATATATGCAATATTTAGTCTGTTTGAATCAAAACCTGGTATGTTTTTATCCCTCCCCCCTTACCCTAACCCCTAGCTGGGTCGCCTAGAAATAACAAACACTTATCTGGGGACCAAAACAACCAGAGCTTGTCTCAGTCTGTGTCCAAGGGTTGAATCATGTAGTGATAACATGAATCACCCCTGACGTGACCCAATTCCAGGAAGTGAAACAAGCATGCTATGTATTTTCAGTTCAAGTCAGCATTCTTGGACATCTAAGTTCATCAATTGGAATAGGACATGTAAAATTAGCAAGAGGATACAGCTGATATATATATAATTGATTTAACATTCAGCTGTGTAATATTTATTCTTGGTTGATTTCAGTGACTTCTGTGCTCTCTCGGAAAATCATCACCATATTTTTGTGTAACGAATGAAAGACTTTAAACCTGCTTCCAGCTGTGCCCATTAACACACATCCCTTAGAAAATATTTCGTTTTCTGGTCCACTTCAATTTGTATAGCGTGAAACTCAATCAGACCAAATAGAAACGTATCGATTTCATGCTGATTTGGACTCGGCAAATAGAGAAATAATTGAGAACGTGAGCTATTTACACGAACTTGGCTGTGTTAGATGATATATTTGAGATACTGAAAATCAGCCATACATATCCAAGAGTATCCCCACACTCCTTTCTAAGTGGACTATTTAAGGACTCTCATTGCTCACTGACGTAGGTGTCAGTCTCCTTAGAATAAAAACTTGGCAGAAGAACTGGACATTCTGAGCACCTCTCAGACTTTCAACACAATATCATTACAGACGTCACATTTCCAAGAAATCTGTTAGTTAGATTTCTCCACTGTGACAGCTGACAGAAAGTAACAAAGTAAAAAAAATATATAAAAATCACCACTATTGGACTGTGCAGCAGTGGAAACCCATTCTTGGCAGTGAAGAATCACACTTCACTGTCTGTCAGTCCAACAGATCTGGCAGACGCCTAGAGCAGACCTACCTCAGTGCTTGATGACAGCTATAAAGTGTGGTGGAAACACTAAAAGGGATAATCATCTGGGGCTTTTTTTTTTCATAATTCATGCTAGGCTTCCAAGTGTTAGTGATGACAACAGCTAATGATGCAGCGTGCCACGATGATACTGTGGTGTCCCAGGGTTTGTGTGCACAAGTTAAGCCCCTTTGCTTATATTATATTTTCTCATTTGTAAGTCACTTTGGATAAAAGCATCTGCTAAATGACTAAATGTAAATGTAAATGCAAAGAAATTGTACGGCCTACAGAACTTGGCTAGCCTGACCTCAACCCCATCAAACAGCTTTAGGAATATAAGCGCCATTTGCCCAAATGGCCTAGCGTCAGTTCATGACCTTGGTAATGCTCTTGTGGACGACTGGAATATAATCCACACAGTGACACTTCCATATTTAGTAAAATACTTCCAGAAGGGTAGACAATAACAGCAAAGGAACTACTAATCCTTTTAACAGAACATCTGACTGTGTATGGACAAAATATACTACATACTGTGATTGTGATATGACAAAATATATTAAGAGAAACCAGTGATGTATGTTGGTCTAAGATTGGTTGGCATAACTCCTTTTTTGGAACCTGCTAGTGCCATGATGTATCAAGACAGCCATAGGCTAAGATGGTGATAGCACTTAATAAACAATATGCTGTACAGCATAACTAGCATATTTACATTACATATTAATTCCATTTATTTTGACGCAATGGACAATATGTTTGTTTACCATCTGCTAATTTATTACATATTTGGTAACATTTGCTTGTCTTTATTTCTTTTACGTTTTCTGACTGGGGCTTATATGCACTAACCTAATTGCTACCTAGAAGCCTAGCATGCTTTTTAGTTAAGTTGTTATGCTAAAATTCCTCAAATCATGACAATCAACTGACCATGCACCCACCTGCGGTGCTGATTCAGAACCGCTCATTAGTTAGGAAGCATCAGGTTGTGAGTTTCCGACTCACACATCTATCCCCTGTTTCTTAGCACGCTATGCTAATCAAACTGAAGCAGCTTCACTTCATAATAGAGAATCTTTATAGTGAAACCATGGTGACAGTTCAGGACTGCATAAATCACTGGCTCAGTGTGTGTCAGACTACTAATAAGGGAGAAAGGAAATTGACGTGTTCTGAAGTGCTTTTATAGCACACTGCCCATTAGTTAACCTGCTAATGCTTGGGATGTGTTTTCTGCCCATAAAAAAAGCTATAAACCAAATCAAAGTGACTTTAGAGTTAACTCTCTATATCTATATTTGTGGGATCTGGGTAGATCCCTGTAACTAACTGACTTCCTTCTCTGTGTGTCTCTGTGTTTATGTGCGACGCTTCAGAGTTGGATGCATGCCACTGCAGATGCAACCACTCGTTGCCAAAGAGGTTCATTTTAATAAATCGCTTACGACAAGTAAGGGGAAGAGAAAGAGTGAGATAAAGAAAGAGAGAGAGAAAGGTGCTTTTCCAGAAATGGACAGTAATAGATCTCTCAAGATATGTGCTGCTTGTGGCCAGACATTTAACCTTGAAATGTAAACATGACAGGTGATAAATAAAAAAACTGGCAATGTAGCATCCCCAGGACACGATGGGTCACCGAATAGTTTTGTTTTAACGAGGATGAAAATCAGTTTTGTATGCATGCTATGGCCTTCACAGTCACAGATGTCAAAGCAATTGAACACCTATGGGAGATTTTGAAATGTGTTAGACAGTGCTCTCTACTAGCATCATCAAAACACCAGCTGAGGAAATATATTTTGGAAGAATGCTGTTCATCGCTCTAGTACAGTTCCAGGGACTTGTAGAAACAGTGCTCTATTTTAACCAAGGAAATACCTTATCTCGCCATCATTTGCAAAGGTCATCGGCAGGGGGAACAAAGATGCGGGAAAGACAAGAACATTAATGCGTATCAATTTACATTATGGCATCTTTAGTAGGACACGCAGATATAATCATTAACATGGCTAACGATCATATGACACGTGCATATTTCGGCCAACATATTCCAAATGGGTGTTCAAAAATGCTCCGCAATGAGTGTTCAGAGATTTTGCAAAGAACACAACCTGAGAAGATGAGACGAAGTAGATGAAAACCATCTAGAGCTGGAAGATGCCTGGTCTATAAACATAATATATAGACTAAACCTAATGTTTATTATTAATGTTTAGGCCTGGGCATATTTATTAAAGGAGAGAGTAGGGTTTTTCCTTGACACTGACATTGTTTTTGTGGCCACCAAATCAAACATTCAGCCTACAGAAGTGAATTTAATAATATTCTCACTAATAAAATGTGTCTTTCTTTTTCATTTGCACTTAAACGGTGCATCTTAAATGCCCCGCTTCTGCTTGGCGCGACTGACTGGGTGGACTGGAAACACTGAACGGAGACCGCACCTGTGCGAGATTGGGAGGCACAGAACATATAGGGAGGTTGAAAGGCTACAGATGCTTATATGATTAAAATAACTAATACAATAAATGTTAACATAATTTCAATCTTTCTATAATTAACAATGATTTAATTACATGAATGTACTTGCATCTACGTGGCCTCATCTTCTCATTGTGGAGCATTTTTGAATACCAGTTTGGAATAGTTTGTCCGAAACATGTTTGCGTCATATGATCAGGTTAATGATTATATATGCGTGTCCTACTAAAGATATCATATTGTAAACTGATCCGCACTGATGTATTTGTCTTTCCCGCGTTTGTACTCTCCCTGCTTGTGACCTTTGCAAATGTTGGTGAGATAAGGAAGCTCCTTGGTTAAAACAGAGCTTTTTTAAGATATAAATGTTCACAATTTAGTTTTGAAAAAGAAGACTGAGAAACGATTTAAAAGCATCTTTTGTTTTTCAAATTTTGCGGGGGGAAATGAAAAAATGAAAATAAACCTATATTTTGTTATTTTCCATTTTAATTTCAAAATCGATATGAACTGAATGGAAGATACACAGATTTTGTTATGGCCCAACACCTTACTAAGACACTTTATGCTGATTTTTATCTTTAATTTGTCACATGTCTATTTATAGATTTCTAAAAATCAGTTAATATAAACTGTGCCACATTAGGTGCCAAAAAAGCCAGCAGAAGGCAGTGGTGTTCATGCCTATACTGAATGAACTACACAAAATCCACATCACTTTATATACATTTATCCAAACGTAATGTGTTAAGTAATCTTTCCTGCTGGTGCCCACTTTAATCCAATGTGTCTTACAGTTGATTCGTCTTAGCTCCTGCTTATTTCTGAGGCTTTTTGCCTTCAGTTTTGTTTGCATATGTTTTGTGTCCTGCTGCAGTAACTGTCCACTAAGTTTTGAGTCATTTACTGAGATCTCAGTGGTTAAAGATGCTTCTGTTCATTGCGGAATTCATCCTGCTGCCATTGCCAAGTGATCTATCATGTAGTGAACCATCTAAAGTGGTTGTAGCTTTCATTTTATGGTAATCTATTAATCTTGACCATTAACGAATGGCAAACAAAGACCAATTAATCTTGGTACCCTAACATAAAAAGCACTGTAACAGCCTCATGATACGGGCATGCACACTTCTGAACATTTATGCTTTTTTTGTGTGTATCTTCACAGCTAAAACCCGTTACAAAACCAACCAAGGTTCTGAATAGCAAATCAGAGGCATTAGTACCGGCCAGTTCAATGCCCCATAGGAGACTGTATTTATATTCAGCTTGCTGTGAGCTCTTTGTGTTTATGGTCTCATACTGTGGATCACAGTCTCAGTTTGATCTCCCATTCTCTTAGTTCCGGCTCTGTCTCTCTGCAGCATTAATGTGAAAAGGCCTTTTTGTGGAAGCTTTAGAATTCCACGCTATTCTTTTCTGAATATCAATGACAGCGGTTTATTATTGGCAAATGAGATGACGCTAAGTGGTTCCAGATGGTTCGTATTTATGTGTCCTTTAAATCAAATATGGAGGAAGTGGAATATCTGTTTCTGTTATGTTTATTGTTTGTTAATATTTTTTTTCAAATTATAATTTACAATGTCTTTGTGCATAAGAAATAATGAAATGTTCCATTTCCCTGCAGCTGATGTTTCTTCTATGAATTATTTTGCCTGGTCTCAAGGGAGTACAGAGTCTGATTCATGCATGATAGCAATTCACACAAATGTCCTGGAATGGATGGCTGTTTTGAGCAAGAGTGGCCATGTTATGATGAGAATGGTAACAGCTTTTTTGCTTCGCTTGTCTCCTCTATCAGCTTTCCATCAACACTTTAGGGATGTTTATCATTTTCTTGGAATGACATGAGAAGTTATTTGACAGACGCAGTATACTGCAATCAGGGTGGTTCCCTATGATAGTACAACATGGATGGCATTGAAAATATTTTGTCCATATCAGATATTTCAATGAATTGTATGAGGAAGAATAACAAGTATATGAACTGAAGGTAAATAATCCATTATGCCTGTGGCTTTGCATACGTAAGAATCTCCATCCATGAATAGAAAAGCAAAAGTTCAAGTCCCAAAACTGGCAAGGGTTGATGAATGTAAGCCAGTAACCAAAGGATACTAGTCCACCAATGGGACTTTTACCCCTAACTGCTCCAGAGGTTCCCTAAGGGTTGGCACTGTACTCCGACCCTTACATGTCAAAGAATCTTTATCAGTCTTATATGAAAGCCATGTGCTATAGTGCTAAACAGTGCTATCTTCCTCCTTCACAGGAACTGACAGGCATAGATAAGAAAAATTTAATATCCAAGTAACAGTATATTAGTAATAAAAATGTTGGATGTTTTTGCTTATACCAGCAGCCTTTATGGTGAGAGAACATTTCTGATGTAGTAATACAATTGCCAGTAAAGATTATATAATACAGCAGCTTTGGTGCAAACATTTTGCTCCGACTGTTCAATTCCTGATGTCACAGCTTTCACTCTCTGGGCATTTTGTAATTCTGTATGCTTCTAATTAAGAGTAAGCAGCTCATCTCCACAGCAGTGTGGGTTTTCCTCTCTGGCTTTGTGTCTGTGAACTGGGTCAGACCTCTTTCAGGTCAATAACACACACAAACACACACAAGCACATGGCCACATCAGCTTCAATTAAAACCACCAAACCTTCGGCAGCTCTTCCCATTTCTCTCACTATGTCAATGATGGAAAGAACATAACAGTGTAGAGGAGAGCTCCAAATATGGAGGAGATGGAGAAAAAGCCTCAAAACGTTGAGGAAAAAGCCCCAGGGATGCTAAAACTGTGGCAATCTATGATGCATATACAGTATTAAGCAAGACAAACTGTATGTGTCTGTTTTTCTCTTTGTAAATATATTTCTAGTTAACAACATGCAGTGAAAAACAGTTTAAGCTTTTGATAATAAGCTTGTGTTGCCAATTTCCTATAGAAAAACAAATGAACTATTAACTTATTTCCTGGGCCTGTATATGCAAAGGCAAGCTGTACACCAACAAAAACACTGTTATGGTTAGTTCTAATGAATAACCAATTATGTGTGTCTGCATCATATGTAATTGTATCTGAGGATATATAAATGTTTTAATACCGTTAGTAAAAAACAATGGTTAAATAATGCTAATATCAGACCTCGGCAGGTACTAGATACTGATCCAATACTGATTTCACTTCAATAATTACAAAACAAATAATAATGAAACTAACTGAAAATAAATTAATTAATTTGTTAATATCACCCATAGACCTGTTGGACCCATAGAGCCATTGGACCCATAGAGCTGCTGGACCCATAGAGCTAATAGACCCACAGAGGTATTAGAACTGGCAGGTAAT
The DNA here is from genome assembly GCA_025728095.1 of Prietella phreatophila. Classification (NCBI taxonomy): domain Eukaryota; kingdom Metazoa; phylum Chordata; class Actinopteri; order Siluriformes; family Ictaluridae; genus Prietella; species Prietella phreatophila. The sequence continues at coordinate 3,968,920 of JAOUWY010000022.1, read as the reverse complement.
ACTTGATTACCTGCCAGTGATTCTGACCTATGTGTAATCACGGTGAGTTTACTTATGTGTGCTTTGTTTGTCCATTTAGGGGAAAAAAGAGAACATTGTGAATGTGAGAGAGCGAGGGTCAGAGCTGACAGAGGTTGCACATAAAACACACACACACACACCCACACACACCAGAGCATTAGCCTGGAAAGTGTTGAGGAACATGAGCAAGTCTAAAGTTCCAAAATATTGGGATAGTGTTTGCTTTATTTAGCTTTTTCCGTCTAACGTTGAAAGCATGCTGAAAAGCACTAGTGGAAAAATGAAGTGAGCCAGAAGCTCTGGCAAAGTCCACCTGTCTCCTGAGTCCTCCTTCACACATACTGGGTTCTACAGACAAATATAGCTATTGGACTCATGCAGCCAGTGGACCCACAGACACTTTATTGTGTTGTGCACAATAATCCATAATGACAGAGAAATATTCAGTCAGACCTTTATGGTAGAATGGTCAGATGGAAGCCATTCCTGAGTAAAAAGGCATATGGCAGGCACTTAAAAGGGTCTATGGTCTCATGAGACAAATTGAATTTTCTTGGGTTGAGCTCCAAGTGTTATGCCAGACAACAATATGGTAATGCTCATTAACCATCCCTACGGTGAAGCATAGTGGTGCCAGCATCATGCTATGGATGCACTTCTCAGTGCTAGGGACAGAGTAAGAAGAATTGAAGAAAGTATGATTGCTAGGGCTGTGATGGTGGCCATGACAACCACAAACTATAAATGCGGTGGTGGCATGCCACCTGCTGTGGTGTCACATCACACTCCACGTTAATGTTTCTCCTTGAGTGGGCACTATGACAAGTACAAAGTGCTACATTATGTATACAAGTGTAATAATAATAATAACAATTGCAATATTCATTTGTATTTATAGCCTACCATATAGCTGAGTTTTTATGTTAATACACACATTTTTAACATAAATGTTTAATTTATTTAGATTTTTAACACATTATTTAGGTTACCTTCCTACTGGTATTTCTTTCAAAGTTTTATAGGCTTCTGGAATATTACACTTGTAAAAGAAATAAAGTATTCATTGGGGAAACCGTGTTTCACTCCATCTCTTTATTATCCACTCCTTCTCGTCTCCCCTTGCGGGTCAATCACAATACCCACAGCGCCCTGAGGCTGTTTCTGATTACAACAACACGACACACAAGGCTGTATTGAGATGTTTCACAGACGGAAATGGTAAAATAAACGAGTATGTTTGTTACAAAATAGATGTCTGAGCTTCATTTATTTTTTATATTTAGGTTTTTATTTAATTTACACCTATAAAATTATACTTATTATTATTATTATTATTATTATTACATAACATTATATTATATTGCATTATATAGGGACATAAATTTCACATCCTAAGTGATGAAGTGAAATTTAGCATAGAAAATCTGTGGAGAGCCTTGAAGAGTCACAAACAGTTCACAAACACTCCCCATCCAATCTGACTGTGCTTGATTGGATCTGCCTGGAGAAACAAGAGAAACTGCCCAAATCCAGGTGCGCAAAGCTTGTCGAGACTTACCCTAGAGGACTCAGAGCTACGTTTGCTTCCAAAGGTGCTTCTACAAACAATAAAGGGTCTGAATACTAATTTAAATAACACATTTTCCTTTTTTCATATAAATTTGCTAAAATTTCTAAAAACACGTTTTCGCTTTGTCATTATATTAGTGTGTTAAGATTCATGGCAAAGTAAAAGTAAAAACCTTAAAGTGAAACAGTAAATATAACACAATCAAGTAAACAAGTAAATCTTTACAATAAAGTGTGCAAAAACAGAAAGAGTCTGAATACTATCTGTACACAATGCATGTGTATATATTGTACATATGTTTGTGTGTATGAACTTAGATCATACTGTCACCTCTTCTTTTTCATCTGCCAGTGGCTTTCTCTGCTAACAGTGCGAGTCCTCTGACACACACACACGCACACACACACACACATACATACACACACACACACACACACACACACACACACACACACACACACACACACACACAC
>JAOUWY010000022.1:3913053-3932047 GCA_025728095.1 Prietella phreatophila | reverse complement strand
ACCCCGGACCCTGGAGGTGTGAGGCGAACGTGCTAACCACTAAGCCACCGTACACCCCAGGCCCAATGAATGTTAATGTTAATTTATTTTTTCAATAAATAAATTATTACTTTTTTGGAGAACCCAGCAGAGAAATATTGGCTTGTGCACATTATGTTGTCTGTGTGGAATATATGGAGCAGCGGCTCTATAAATCAAATAGAAATGCATGCATGCCACTGTTAACTTGTTTCCCCACAAAAAGACTGAAAAAACGAACAAAAATGCAGCTCACGTGTCTAATGTCTGTATATTTTGGGAAAATTTTAAGTCTTTTTGTGCAGTTATTGAAATGTAGTTGAGTGAGAATTTTGTTGACACCTGGCAACCCTTCCCAAGAGCTCTGTTTTCAAGCTATGCATGAAAGTAAAAATCTTGTGCACATGCACCTTTTTTGTTTCGTCCTATGGGATCCCAGTTCCGCCTATCTGTAGCTGTATTTGTAGTTGTTAAGAACACACGTTACATTGGAATAATGCATTCATATTCAGTTACTTCCCTACTCTGTATATACTGATGTCTGTACAGACATCCCTATGGGTCCATATCAGTTTCTACTAATACATTATATTTGGCATAGAGAGGCATGGATAGATAGATAGATAGGTAGAGAGAGGCATATTGCTAAAACAAACATATTTAATAAGGTTTCACTGATAAGAAAAATGGATGTCTCAGCTATCTCAGATACCATTACATGTCATGCAATTTTCACACAAATATTTCAGGTTTTCTATTAGATAGATTTGTGCATAATCTGTATGTGCCTATGCATAGAATGAGATATATCAAGTTCATGAGTGTAGATGTGCATATATTTACGTACACTCCCTATCATACATATGCTGGAACCCCTAGTGGTAGAAGAGTGTAATTGTGGGGTAAACAGATAATAATGAAAACCGTAAACAGAAAAATCTTCAAGTCTTCAAAAACAAATCTATAGATTGAATGGGATGATGCCTTGCTTTAAGATTTTACCCACACAGCTTTGAGTTTGTCTACCCGGTGCAATTTTTGTTGATCTCTAGCAAATGTTTTGGGTTTTTTTTTTCCATGGCCCCATTTCAATGAGAAATTGGAGACAGGTTCGGTATTTCCCAACAAACTATGAGCCAAATTTCCAAATATAGCTGACAATGACAATACTGGCAGATTTTCACGCAGTTGCTGGTTTTTTAAATGTAATTGGGGCAGTACAATGCACCCATTAGTAGCAATGAAATCTAAAATATATATTTTGTATTTATTTCTTAGAAAAACCACGCATAAAACTACAAAATAAATTTTTGTTTTCCTCTACTTCATGCAACGGTATCTCTAATGTATTGGCAGTGAAGTACATCTTCTTGGACATTTGTAACAAGCAGAACCGCAAGCAAGTTTTCTAAAAGGATGTTGTTTACCATATATGGGAATTTGTGGGCGTTGCTCTTTATGCGAACAAGTGTGGCCATGCACAATTTACAATGTATAGGGATTATCAATGTGTATTATGTACAGTTTGATCTGGGTTTAAGACAAGTGCATCATTTGATAAGACCCCAGAGCACCTATTTAAGGCTTTAAATATCTATACACAGAATCAGACATAAGTTATTCCAATGCATGAAGATGTGTGTATGTTTAGAACTACTCCTGACCATCCTTTCTGCTCGAGGTTTTTTTTGTTATGATTATAATTTTTATTTAAGATAATTACAGTAGATTTGAAAGCTAGAATAACAGCAATAAATAATACTTCAAGAAAAATTTAAAGGAACAGACAATTAAACCATGGGAGCGAATTATCATATAGAGTGATAAATCTTCAATTGAAAATAATTATTTTAAAGCTTGGGCTACTGCTCGAGGGTGTTTAGCCACAGGCACATTTAAGACAGGTCTAACATTTCCCAACCAGGTATGAGCAGAATAACACATGAAACATCATACATGCATTTATATAGCTCACAGCATGACAGATCTTTACACCTTCACAGGTTTTCCAAATGTAACTGGTATAATAGATTGCATACATACAGCCATAAAACCACCCTTTTACGTCAAAGATGTTTTGAGGTGATTCGAGGGCTTTTCTTTATATGCGTGGCCGTGATAGAGCTCAGCAAGTTTTTATGATGTATGGATTTATCAGCGTCTGCTGCGTACCCGCACACCCATTTCCAGTGCGTACTCACCCTTCTTATGCACAGAATTCCCAGGAAGAAAAAAAAGTTCAACAGAACTCACACCACAATATGAAACCATAAAAATACCTCCTGAGATTAAATTACTGTGCTGTGCCACTCAGCATATTGCTGTGTGGTTTCTGAGTGACGAGAGCTCTTAGAGGGTATTGAGTTCATCTTCTACATTCACAAACACACACAAGTCGCTATAGGAACTGAGTGAGTATGTGTAATGTCTTTTTTTATCATAAAGCAGCGGTGCTTGCATTATTTTGAGAAGAGTGTAATTTCCACCATTGTGAGGGAGTGAAACCTTACCGACTGAGAGAACAGAGAGACACAGAGAAGTGCATGAGGTATACTGAAAAACCTGGCAAGTCACATATAACGTATATTCATATGAAATATACGTTCATGTACCAGTGTTGTTGAAGTCTCTATTCTGATTGGTCATATGCAGTAGGCAAATCATAGGTTGATATTAACGCATGTGTTCTAATACATTATTGTTTCTATAATAGAAACGAACACAGGGATGTGTATGGCAGACTCTGTACAGAAAGACATTTATAAATAATAGCAGTGAGTAACAATTTAGGTACTGTTCATTTAACACTTTTGGAAGGAGTCTCCAGTGTCAGTGCTTTGGAACAGTCAGAAGTAAAGCTGTAACTTCTGCGTTTTCAGTATGGGAAAGGCTACAAGTGTCATGGTAGCACAGAATACCATGCGGAATAGCCTACTTATACTATGCACTAAAAGTATGTATTACTTGTGAATAAAAAGTACATACTTTTCAATACTGGGACATACTAACATGTCACGAAATGGAAGAGAACATTGTTACCTATAATGTCTACTACATAAGAATTGATCATTCCCTCAGTTTATTTTTCCACGTTTGATATACACCTATTTAAAATGGTACTCTTTTTACACCACATCCAAGTATTAATCTTATGAGCAATAAAAAACTTTGATTAGTGCTTAACATTAAAGTTCTTGCACTTAAATACTGAAGACGCATCAAGGACGTTAAACTCGTCCGTCATGTTTGCAGGTTGAATTTGGCGAAGCAAATGGCAAAATTAGCTGAAAAAGTAGATCCACACTTCAAAAATCTACCGGAAATAGTAGACCACCCGGGTACCTTTGGGATACTCATTTGAACACATTGTGATTTGAGACACATTAACTTTAATCTCGGATACTATTTAGGACGGATATTAGGTGAAATGGGACGCAGCAATTGTCTAGTTTTTGTTTATTGTAGCCGTTACTTAGCCTATGGTGTTTTCATGTTCTTGCCATGTGTATCTAGGTGTTTTGTTTTGCTTTGTTTCATGTTCATAGTCTTTGATCTGCACTTGCATCCGCCTTCCCAACCAAATCCTGACATCAAGATGGGCGTTCATGGACAATACAGAACATTCAATGTAACTACAAACTGATGACACAAAACGATGTGTTGATCTTTAATTAATTTAAAATTGTAATCGTTGGCAAGTCACCATGGTATAAGAGGAACAAGAGGACTAAAACTCCACTTCACACCAACCTGTTGTTATTTACTTTCCTACAATAGCACACCCCATCATGAACTATTCTTTACATATACTGACCTAGTAACAAACTAACTGGCAACTAGCTGTAAGAGCGGATTAATTGTTCAATATCTATAGCACTCTCTCTCGCTCTCTCCCTCTCTATTTTCCCCCCACTGATAGCACCAAGCCTAGATAATTAACAGTTATTTTCTCAGCCTGCATGGAGTCTCATGTTTAAAAGTCGAGCTGAAAATGGAGTTCTCCAGCTGAGCACCCACAGACACACACAATGCCTTAATCAGGCATCATTCAGAACATTACATGCAGCATAACACCCGGATTACAGTATAACAAAGTGAGAACAGATATTAATAAACGGAACATATGATTAAATGATTATTCACAGTAATACAACACTTTTGAATTGTCAAATCTGATTAGGTGTTGCTTTATTTTCTATAACAGCAACTTTGACAGCTGTGGAGACTGCAGGCCAAATCATATGTTTTAATGGACTCGTTCTATTATGTTACCATTTCTATAGTAACAGCTAATTCACAGAGACTAGTATGGTGGGTGCTCCACTGAATCTAAGCCAAATAATATTTCGTGCTCTCGTTTTATTTACTTTATTATCATTTTTTATTTTTATTTTCCATGTTTATTTTTTGAGGGGTTTGGGGGGATGTAGTAGCTGTTGAATGATAGGAAAGATGAGAAGGTTGGACTCACATGCTTCCTCTGAGACATGCTGCATTACAATGCAGTGTAACACTCAGAAGAAAGCGCTATCTACTCTCTTCAGCATGCACCAGCTCAGACACCTATGATTGGCTAGTGTCTCACTGATTGACAGTTTATAGTAAATAATTTATACATAACAGAAGCTAATCATCAGTATAAGGTGACAGGAGCTTTAATAAATGTGAAATGCATTAAATGGCTGATCAGGCTGTTTGATACAAATTACAAAATAATTTTAAATAAAATGTTTAATACTGGTTATATCCTTCTTGGAATCAAACATAGAATTAAATAATGACTATAAAAACAATCTGTATCTCAAATATAATAAAATGTATTTGTTTTATGTATCTACTGTGTGTTTAGAGCTTAATTTTTCATTTATTAGCAGTGTTTTCCACATCTGTAATACAGTGTATTACAGATGGTGTACACTTCTCAATCACACACAAAGACATGATGGATCTGAAGTTGTGTCCTAGTGTTCAAACTCCTAGGACTGTTAGTGCTGAATTCTTAAACAAAGCCCTTAAAGCTGTGCTCTGATATGTGCTTGGACTGGATTCTGCCTCATTTGTAAGTCATTTTGGATAAAAGTGCCTGCCAAATGAATAGATAAATGCCTCGCTTGCTTTTAAAATCCTTCCATTTTTATCCAAGTAAAATAATGAAGTGAGTAGAAGGCATGAGATCCAGGTAATAATTTATCTGGACAAACCCAAATACACTATTAGAGCTGCATAGTCAAGTCCAATAATGGCTCTGAAACAAATTCATATAAAATAAGTGCTATGAGTGGGCAGTTAATTAGATTGAGATGGGTGCTGGAACCTAAACCAACTTCACAAGGTTGGGTTGGACTCTAGTACTCAAATAAATGTCAAGCTTGGGTTCTGAATTCGCAGCCAGATCTCTCATAGACTGGCAGATTTTGGCCTGAAGGTCCTTTAGTAACTTGTTCTTCTTTTACCAAATACCAAAGCAAGCTGCTAATGATTACTACATTTTATTTATTAGAGATCAACAAGTTGTACTGCATATATATCTATATATCTATATCTATATCTATCTATCTATATATATACACACACACACACACACACACAGTATCTCAATGTTGTGTCGAATGTTTTAAATCTGTTTACGTGGAGCATCTAGTATACAAGCTCCTGTGCGAGTTGTTTCTCTAGACATTCATTTTGCCATTAATTTCTTCAAAGTTAAAAACTTAACTTTGGGTAACCTTTGTAGACGTGAGTAATACTAATGGTTGAGATTATTAGAGAGTCTGGTTTTTATTCAGTCTTTCATTGTTGGTGGTCTGGCTCAGGTTGTGTTTCACAAAATGTTTTTGGACTGCACTCTCAGAAATCATGGTTAAATTTAGAACTCTAGAAAGGTTTCTTCAGTTTGTGCATCTGGGAGAACTCTACAGCAGAAGTTCCTTTCAAGTAGGACCTGTTGAAACGTACTGTAGCTTTAGTTATCCAAAGAACCTTTGAACTTTAGATACTGGTATGGTACCCTAGAGGCTATATCTTCTGTACCTTTAGAGAGTACCTAGATGTGTGACTTTAAAACTTTTAAAGATATTTAAGATGCATTTCTAGACACAAGTGTCGGAAAGGAAAACCCTCTGGGGAACACTGAGACGAATGAAAGTGAAAATGAAATTCTAATTGTGTTCAGGGTGGCTGTGGCGCAGTTGGTTGTCCAGTAATCGTAGGGTTGGCGCTTCGATTCCAGGCCTGGGTGACTCCACATGCCGAAGTGTCCTTGGGCAAGACACTAAACCCCAAGTTACTCCTGATGGCAAGTTAATGCCTTGCATGGCAGCTCTGCTACCGTGAGTGTGTGTGTGTGAATGAGACACAGTGTAAAGTGCTTTGGATAAAAGCGCTATATAAGTGTGCATTTACATGGAAATATGTTCTTAAACAATAGTTGAATTGAAACTTTCAGGCTTGATTTAAGCTTTACTTTGAATATACACTAAGTTACTAATTTATTACTTACTACCCTGGCTAAATTATTAGTTATTAGCTTATTCTCACACACACAAGACAGTAAGTCTTATATCTTTGAAGTCAGTCCATCCTATGTTTTTTTGTAAACCCCACGCCCATCCATTAGAGCCTCTGGTAGACCCACATCTCTGTGAACAGCCTGTATGAACTGTGTGAACTTTTTTAAGTGGTTTTGAAAAAATATACCATTCTGATAGACATGACTCAACATCACTATGAATCCACATCTGTAGCAAAATCAATGACTCGAGTTCTTCTGTACTTTCTCCAACGGCTCACACAAGGCCGTGTTTTTCTGGGTCAGGCTTCTGACAGCCACTATGTATCCATTAATGGAGCTGGACTCAGAAGAGTCATACAGCATGAGCACACACGCTCACATGCTCAGGCTTAATAAATCCAAATGAATGAATACAAATGGACCTTATGACATCTCAGTAAGTAGAGTGTGACAGAATGAAAGAGAAAGGAGAAATGAGAAGACAGAGGGGAATATTAAAGTACAAACAAAAAAATAAAAAAATAAAAAATAAAAACCTCTCTCTCTTTCTCTCTCTCTCTCTGACTGTAATTTTACTGAACATAAACCATCAGATAAGTAAGAAATAATAATAAAAAAATGACAGGGGCACGGTGCTATAGAAAAATAATCATTGAGGGGGTGGTGTGAAGCGGAGTTATTGTTACCACCCCAAAGTGGATTCTTTTCCAATAACAGCATGTCCTGAAGCAGTTTAACCTTATACCACTTTTTCAAGTATTAAATAACACGTCATACTCTTTCCATCAACAAAATAAATGAGTTCTTGTTATCACTTATGCTAAAACAGCTATAAACAGTCATTCCCTTACCATCGTTCTCTCGCTTAAATTATATAAGACAAAAATAATTATATTAGAAACTGCAAAGCAAAAGCCTTGTGTCCTGAAGACTTTCCTGAAAGCTCTACCACATCAACTCATGTGTATTATTGTTTGTTCTTGTGTAGTGTTTCCCGCAGGATCTTGAGAGACTATGGTGGGTGGACCTCGGACCCGCTAGGGGGGCCGGGGGGCATGCTTATGGCGGTAAAGCCGTGCCAAAAGTTCGAGCATGTTACTGACTCTCTTGCGCATGGACACTCTTCATGTATCATTCATTTTTTTATTTGTTGATAGTTTTCGATTGATACCCTTACAACATACTGTACTACATTATGTACTGTAATATAATACATGTCATTACAGGGTATCTTTACCAGTTGTTAAAAGTAGTTTTCTACCATTTTATTAGCTAGCCTTTGCATTCTTGGGATGTTAACAGATAGAGATCCATCCATTCGATATCACCATATCAATAATCATTAATGTATTAAGATTTTTCATAATGAATTGTGAGCCCCCAGATAATAAATCATTACCTTAGTAACACAGGGTTGTGAATATTGTTGTAACTTGATGCCACTGACTCCAATGTTGCTTCCAGGGGATGAAATATTAATTTTAGTGAAAGATTTAGTTCTAAGTCATATTGTTATCTTGTAAATAAGGTTTGTTGATTGTGTTAAATTATTATGCTTTCTGTCCCAAGTACAAAGTGTCCTACACCTCACTCACAACTGTACTTTTTATCAGATAAGCTGTGCTTAAACTATACTATCCTTTGCAAGCGTCAGTTATGGTTGTTTTTAGATCACTGCTGGCTTGCAGTGTTGGATGAATGGATCGCTATCTATCTACCTTAAGATGCTGATGTCTGTTGTGGCGAGAGAGAGAGAGAGAGAGAGAGAGAGAGAGAGAGAGAGAGAGAGAGAGAGAGAGCTCTTCTGAGAGGAGGAAAATGAAGGGTGTGATGAAGGAGGTGTAGAGAACCAAGGTTTTTGACACTCTAACCCCTGAGTCTTTCAGCTTGTCATACTGAAGCACTCACCTCCTGAATGTTTACCTGACAACTCACAACTTACACGTTCTTGGCACTAATACGGAGGTGACAATATTACTCAGAAGAAAATCCTAGCAGGCAGAGAGAACAACAAAAAAAAAATATACCCTTATGGATAGACGGGACGGCTCCATGCTGACAGCATGAGCGATGAAATGTATTGATTGAACTTATATTTAACTGCAATCTGCAGAAATGTTTGGACTTATCACAGCTGAGTTAGAAAAATGAATCACTATACTTGTGTAATAATCTCCTTATATTGTATGCATTTAATTCTGGTCCTGCTGACAACACAGAAAGAACCCAATGCAGAAAATCTGATATATGCTGAGCTGAGAGGTTTTTTTTTTTTTTTTTTTTTTTTTTTAATATACAGTACAAACAGTACACAGTCTTTGGCCATTTTTATCAGGATTAATTTCCATATAGGTCAAATTGGAGGTATGTAACTACGGACCAAAGACCATTTGTTAGCCCTTCTTGGCATTTTCACAAAAATCTCTGTGGTTTTGTGACTTGCTTACATTCCCTCTGAACATAAAAACACGAGGTGAGCATTACAGGTGGCTGTCTGCACACTCACTCAAGAAAGAATAAAGCAAAATACACATCTATGTGTGTAGTTGTGCTCACCCCTTTGCAGATGGACACCGCCTCTTTGGACAAGGCTTTAGGGTAGGACACGTTGTGCTCCATGATGGACTGGAAGAGCTCGTCCTCATCTTCACCATCAAAAGGTGGCTGAAAAAGGACAAAAACAAACCAGTTGTGAAAAGAAAACAGCCACAACGCTGGTGCATCAATGCAAATCCATTTTAAGATAAGATATAATAGAAATTGCAAATTGCTGTTGCATGACAGTAATAAAACACCTGCTTTTACATGAAAATAATCAACTCTACGGTGTTACCATCACATCACCCCTTTGTTGATTCATTTCCTGTAAATTAGCACTGGTCATGTTTTATTACTTGCATAAAAAATAACTTTAAATCACCAATTATTACTATGACAATACATGTCCCATTAATATAAAACACACATTCACACTTTGTAAACATTCCCAGGGTCCCTTTTCTTCAGATTTTAATAAAAGGCTTTGTGGTTGAAAAGAGAGCCATTACAGGTCTGTGTGTGTGTGTGAGCACTGATGTCTCAAACAATGAAAGGTGATGTGGAGGTTATTAGGTAGAGCAGCATTCATTCTAAAAATAGCCAAACTCACACGCTGTGCCAGATTTAGCTCTTCATTTATAGAAGTAATCAATAAAAACTATTGATTAGGTTTACAGCATTGTATGGGCACCAAAAATAGCTAACGATGCAAAATTTGAACCCTTCTCTGGCTGACGTCCTCTGTGTCACGTAATGGAGGTTGAGACGAATGCAATTGCAGTTAAGAGCTTTAATGAAGATTATAATATCCAGAAGGCAAGGGAAAAGACATAAACAAAGACAGGCAGTGGTCAGGCGATCAGCAAAACAGGCTAGAGAAGGTAAGGCAGAATCAAAATCAGAATAGTCAAAACAATGGAACAGCTTGGTAATATACAGCAAGTATGGCAACTGAACATATTATTTCATGGAGACCTTGTGAATGAGCAGTCTCTTAAGTAGTATGGTGATTGGGAACAGGTGTGTGTGATTAGTCCTGAGGAGAAGGTGAAGTGTCTTTGTGTTCCATTGGGAGTTGTAGTCTTTGGCCATGTTTGTAGTTCATGGTGCATTCTGGGAAATGGGGTCAATAGTTTGCCATGACATGACACTCTCTCTCGTCTGGGCCCAGGATGAAGTCACACTGATTAAGCTTCTTAGTTGTAATATTCAGTAAGCATAGTATATATGCACACAGCAATATTGTTAAAGAATGATAAATGTCAATTGGAACAGGTCACAGATAAAATCAGAACATCTATTATGTAGGTTCGAGTCATATAAGAACTAAAGACGTCTATTTTATTCAGAGGCAAAGAAGAATAAGAACCGAATGGAATGGTCAAAACAACACATTCCGAGAACACAATACGATTCTGTTTCCGGTACATCGTGACAAACTAGAAACTTTCAGAATTGAGACACAGAGACCATGCTATAAAACTTATCAGACACACTCGATAGAGATTACAAAGCTGTTTCTAAATTCAGCATCAAATCAAAGAGTTCTTGAAAATAATGTGAGGCCATCTGTCTGAAAGGTGAAGTTGAGCCAAAAGTGGACCTTCCAACAAAAAAAGTGGATCCTAAGAACTCTAACAAATCCACCAAAGAATGTCTCAAAAAGAAAAAATGGAGGGTTTGGAATGGCCTAGTCCAAGCCCTGATTTGAATCCCATTGAAATATTGTGGGGGTGGAGGGGATTTGAAATAGGCAGTATATTTACAATATATTTACATTTATTCATTTAGCAGACACTTTTATCCAAAGAAACTTACAAATGAGGAAACACAAGCAAAGCGATATACCAAGAGAACAAGGAATGGAGAATATGGCACTGGACTTTTACCTGTGCAAGTTGAAGCCTGCTATGAACCTGTGTCTTAATGCAGAGAAAACTCTATTCAGCTGAGCAAGAAAGCACCTTGCTCCAGCCACCATTTTTTAATTTGGCCAGAGCTGAGTAAAACACAATTCCCTGACTGGGAATCAAACCTGGGAAGTCGTGGTGAGAGCACCAAATCCTAACCACTAGACAACCAGGGACAAAAACCGAGAAAGTGGTGGCCTCTACACTGGCAATGCTGGCCCCTGTCTACCACCAATAGCTCGTACAAAAGGCACGTGGAGAGTCAGCACTGGACCGTGGAGCAATATAATGGTGGCTTGGTCTGATGAAACACGTTTTTTTTTTTTACATCATGTATGGCTTAGTGTTAGGGTTAGAAAAGGCTTAAAAAGATGCTTCCCCAAGGAGCTGCACTTAAGACTTGTCTTATGCTCCATTCCTGTTAAGGCTTGTAAAGGCAGTTGGCACTTTGAAAATGATCAAAACATAAATGAGCCAAAGAATTGCACTTAAGCCTTGTCTCATGCTCCATTTATTCCACCACAGAGGAACAGTTAGTTTGAAAGTCCTGGAAAGAGACCTTGAGCCACACTGAGTAGACACTACTAAGCGTCGGTCGTTAACCGATTGCATGCAAGAAAACTGTCAAACATCTTGTAACTGAAAGAAAGTTGCATGGAAGAGTGGTCAAAAATCCCAGCAGGTCTGATGGACAATTATGCAAAACGCCTGCAAGAAGTTATCTCTGCTAAAGGGGGCAATACTTCTGAGACCAAGGGTATACTTACTTTTTCCACAGAAGAATATTACATCTACTGATATTTCTATTGAATAAATGATTGAAAATAGCCCTGCCCAACATCACCTACACCAAAATACACCAGCACCAGCTCAACCTCACCTACACCCACATAACCCTGCCCCGCATCACCTACACCTAAAATAGCCCTGCCCAATTTCACCTACACCCAAATAAAGTTACCTTAATCTACACCCGAAATAACCAAAATTGCCAACATCACTTACACATTAATAGCCTTGTTCAACTTAGAAATGAATTCGGCAAAAAAAGAAATTAAGCTTTGTACTCACCACAGGCATCATGGATAATATTGAAGCTCATTATGAAAATAAGTTGACAGTGGTTTTATAATTGGCAATTAGTCTTGTCGATTTGTTACTGGTGCAGCTCATTTATGTGAGGTACCAAGCAGTGATCTGTCATTTCGGTTTAATTAAAAATGTTAGTGATTGATTTGAGATACCAGCATACATAAGGTGCAAGAATGTAATGTATACAGCGAGAGATTTGAAATAAACTTTGAATAAATAAGAGTCTGTTATAAAATGGAGTCCTCCAGCAAACACTTCTTCCACTGTAATGAACATGACTACAGTGATGGCAAGGTGGTGACTGGTTCTTTTGTGATGTTGGTGGTATGGAAATTCTGTCTCACCTGTCCAGCCAGCATCTCGTAGAGCAGAACACCATATGCCCACCAATCCACAGAGCGACCGTATGGCTGGTATGCGATGATCTGCACACACAAAGAGAAGTGTCAGACTCTACACGTGAGTAAGGCTAGATTAATTTTTAAAACATTCACTTATTTAGAAACTGGAAAAATATATTTATCATAACACACATACATATATAGATTTCATATGATTGTTAATGGCGCTCATTTTCTTTGCTGTATGTGTTACTAGTTAGTGTTTAGCAGCACTCTTTCTGCCAAGAGTTGGCACAAAGGGGTTCTTGTTTCGATTCCATCATCACACATTTACAGCTCTGTGTAAAGGTCTTATGGATTCTGTAAAGCAAAGATCATTCCAAAAATAATCAAATAAAAGATATATGTAAAAAAAATAGACTATAGAGAGCGGTGAACAGGAAAATAGTACACAATCTGACATGAAAACACTTAGATAACGCGTAGATAAACTCTCTTAGATATGCTGTTGTGCAGAGTAATAAGGAAATTGTATGGTAAGCTCTCCAATGAAGCATATTGGAGAACCTGACACGGTTCTTCTGGAGAACATGGCTGTTATGCTTATTGGTTCTGCAGATTATAACGACAGCCTCCATTATGATTTTAACTGAAAGTTCAGGAATGTAGTGTACCTTTAAAATGTTTTAAGGTACTTGACTAGATCTTAAGGACCACTTTTGTACCTTTTTCAGTGACATGCACATGTCCAGGTAAAAGATACACACTAAATGTCACACTACTACCCAGTAGGTCCATCTTGTAGGCAGTTAGAGGTTAGAGGTTATAGCTCATCTTTTTCCTCACACAGAGAGTTAACCATTCTCTGATCCTTTATTGGTGTCAATTTCTGACCACAGACCTGCCACTGGCTGGATATTATTGGTTGGGTGACAGTTGAGTGACATTAAGGTGTTTGGTGCATCTGATTCCCCCACTTTCTTGTGCAGAGTATCAGTAATTATATAGGTACACATGTATCACCTGTATGGTAGGGAGGCTTGATGAAAAATGGCGTATGTGTGTAGCAACATCAACCTAAGCCTATTATATAGCTGTGTGATCAATTTTCACAGCTTTGCACTGGCAACCAGTTCATTACAGGATAAATTTCAACATGAAGCAATAAAGGGCACTGGACCTAAATGTCGTTACACAACCCCAATAGAACAACACGGACTGGTCATCTAATAGTGTAAAGATTTAAAACAAAACATGCTGAGGGTCCCCACCTACGCTTTCCACAGCTGGACCCAACTCACAGAAAAACTGATATGTTTCCAGACTTTGTTCTTTCTGCTTTCTGAAGCCTTTGATTAAAACCCCAGGCTCCACATTACAGTCCTGTTTCTGTTGCACTTTTTACTTTCTAATCATTGTGAATGCTTTTTATCGTTGTCTTTTATCATAGTTTTATGTATTTATGTTTTATGTATTTACGCTTTATAATGTCCTAAATGTTTTATGTAAAACACACCATAAACTTCCCTCACCATTAATGTCTGCTTTTCCTGCTTGCCATTTAAATGTTCTGGGCTTTCAGCCAGAGCACAACTAGTAGCTTTGTAAGCCTCTGAAAGCACAGCAAATGTCCATTTTTTTAGCCAGTGATGGCAATTATCCAACTGGACTCAGCAGTTGTCAATCTGTCACACTTGCTTTAGACACTTTTTAGGCAAGTCATGCTTTCACGATGGAATGCTTTGTGTCTCGCAGCCAAAATACCTGCATTGAGACCATCCTCAAGGTTTAACAAGGTTAACATGGGAAATGTACAATGTGGAGTATCTAGTCAGCTGGTCAGCATTCTAGAGCTATAAACTGTGAAGAAACATTTTAATAGTAAGTAAGATAGTATGTGCGTTTATACAGATTTTCTGACAGCCACAGGATATTATTTTCAATTTAGCCAATCACAGATATTTGTTAGCTTGAGTTAAGCGAATAGTGCAATTACTCTCCTTTAAGTGTGTTTAGCTGCTCAGTGGCTATATACGTATACTGTAAATAGCAGGTGGCTGATTGCAAATGCCTTGAATAAAGTACGCTCACACTGGAAGGAAGTTATTTATTTTTTAGGTGATAAGACTTTTCGTGTGTGGAAAAATGCTGGCGGTGCAACAAAGTTCAGCACAGTTAACATTGACATCATGATCATTTGCATAATTTGGTGACTACTGGCACGAGTTCCCCTTTGTGCGCCGCGCTATAGAGTATTGGAGCGTGCGCCCACGAGCGGGTGCGCGAGCACCTGCCTCTCTGTTGACAACAATGACATTTCAACACATGCATAGCTACTTGTCTTTGGTTGTTGTTGTTGTTGTTGTTGACGTCATGTCTCCGCCCCGTCTTGTCATGTGTTGTCAGGCCACGTGTGTTATTGTATTGCCCACAGCTGTTAGCAGTCACGGCTAATCGCACTGGGGTGTATATATATACACCGTGAGCTATGCTACACACATGGCAGGTAATTCAATGTAGATGGATAGAGTTAAATAGTTAGATAGACTAGATAGACTTAGAAGTCGATTCTAGAAGATTAGAGAATAAATATAGAGAGTCTTGGTTCCATGCCATGTTTCATAGTTCATGTTCATAGTCATAGTCTTAGTCCATGCCATGGTTAATGTCTAGTTTATAGTGTTAGCGTATAGCTTAGCATAGCATAACATAGCATAGCTTCGTTCATTGTGTTTGTCATGTGCTTTGTTTTGTGTTTCTCTTTTGTCTTCTCTTCTCTGTTTAAATAAAAGGTCTCATTCGAACTGCGATTGCATTCGTCCTACTTTCCGGACGTCACGCCCCGTGACAACTACCAGACAGTGGGACTGAAGATGCTTCATTTTTTTCCACACCATCCTTCTTTTTCTGGTTCCTAATAGAGTTCAATTGGAGAAGAAAATTGAATGGTGCAATTTATTGCTTCATCTACTGTGTATTCAACTATAAAATAAAAATCATAAGGCATATAGAAATATCTCTGAAGCTGTAGGCATTAATGTGCTACGTGAGGTGAAATAATTGATAACTGACATCTTACTGTCCATGTAGCAAATTAGTCCTGGCTGATTAGTGTTAACTGGCTTTTTATTATGAACTTACCGCTGTCATATGTTTTCTGCAATTAAGACCATGATGTGTGTGTGAAGGAAAGTTAGATTTATGAGTGTATTTATGCATTTATTTATGAGTGCATCGAAAATTTGACAGTGTGGTTAACAGAATTATCGACACTTCCTAAAACAGGAGTAAAATATATTATACGTATAAAAAAAACACATGCATTGTGTGATATTTCAGCTTAAACAAATAGGTATACTATATACTAACTAGAACATTTTTGTCCTTAAAGTCCAGGTTTCATGAGTGGCACCACAAAAAAGTAATATGTGATGATGACTTAAATTAATATTTGGTGAGTCTCTTCCTGTAATGTCTAGCAATGTGGGACAACACTTGGACCATTTAAAAAAAAATATTAATGTTATATACTATATATAATCATTTATTCAAGTCAGATCACAGATTTCACAGGAGACTAAGATGACCAATGCAAAATATTAAAATCATGGCCTTCAACCATTTTTGAGTTGATTTGGAAAAATATTTTGTGGTCAGTATTCTACTGAAAGATTAAGCTATGAGCAAGTTTTAACCTCCAGGGAGAGGCAACCAAGATTTGAGCTGTAGTATCCTGGCACTATGGAATGCATAGTGTATGGCAGAACTCGTGATGCCATTTAAAATGGTTTGGTGTCCAATCCAGGGTGTATTCCCACCTCGTGCCCAGTATTCTGGATCCACTACAATGTGGACCAGGGCTGATAAATGAATAAATGGATTATGATGGGTGCCAATATTAATGGAGGACACTGAATGGTCATAGGGGTGTATGATTGTATAATGATGCAGTTAGAGGTGTTCGCAAGATTATTCTTCTGTCACGCCACCATACAATGTTATAATGCATGTTTAAAGGGTTGGAATAGATCTTCGTCTCTGTGTGATCAATTATTTTGCTAATTACACACATTTTTTGTGTTTATGGATTCAGCACCTTCAGAAGTGGCATAGCTAACACTCGATTAACCGTTCATATAGATTTAGAAGCAGCATTCCTTCTAGATCCAGGGCTATTTTCTTTAGTTTTGAGTTGCCTTTGCCTAAGGCCACAGTGCTCTGAACAAGACGGGGGAAGACCAGACAGACACATAGAGTGTACAGAGTGTTCCTCAAGGACTCAGTGGAAGAAGATTGATGTTTTGCTCAGCCTCAGGTCTTGTCCATCTGTCAGAAAGATGACTGCTCAAGGAAGAGAACACCGTGACATCCATACGGGACATGTTTCAATGTACCGAATGGAAAGTTCTGGTATATTACAGCTATAATGATGGTGTGTCACACTTTCAAGGTCACGCTTTGAACCCACATCAGCGTTTTCTTGTCATAAAACAGCGTATTGATATTGTAACATATCATGGTTGAGGAAGTCATCATGATGCAGCCTTTCAAACCAATACATATACACGACTCTTAGCTCCATTACTGAGTGTGTTAAATTGGTAGTCGCTGGATTGGACATAATCCTATGTGACATGCAATGACCTTCCTCTCAAGATGCTGCTAGACATGTGTGTGCATAGTGTGTGGGAGACCGCGAACAAAAGGGAAAGTGACAAAGAGTGTGGTCGAAGGGAAAATTCTAAGAAAATGTTCTTCGAGTGCTCAGAGAAAAACAATACTTGCATTACCTTAGATTTGGTCCTGCTTGTGTTAAAAATGGCCTGACACACCAAAGCCTTCAATCAATGTTTTATAATAAACCTGCAAAATCTCTCGAAACTGTATTTATCAGGCTATAATTCACACTGGCATATAAGATGCACGTCCCGTAAATCTGTTTTTATGAAAACATCAATAATATACACCTTGCATTATACTCTAGCCAGTGCAGGCACTACAGTACATGGACTCGCAGGGCTATTTATAAAGAAAACAGACATAAAAAACTAAATTAATGGTACCAGTATCACATATTTGCTTATTTGTTAACAAACAATTTAAATATGGATTGTTTTAAACAACAGCACCACCAATGGTTGTATGTAAGGATGCACAGAATGGTATAAAGTTGGGGCTTATTTCCTTCTATTCCAGAATGTAGATTTGCACAGCCTATTGCTGGCAAGTCGAGTCAAGGGTTTACACTTAGTGAAGTGCTCCCTAGATTTTTGAAACAAATTTATTTAATCCCACTTTGCTGATACATTCATAAGTCGTTATCAACAGTAATTGAGAAGAAACGTGAAATACAGTAGCAGGTGTAAAAACATGAACAAAGTGAATTACTTTCTTGATAGCTGATTTTTCAATGCCTTTGGAGGAGAAACTAGAAGTCTCTAAATAGACTAAACATATAGTACATTGTCCATTCAATGTACAAATTACAAGAAGGGACAAACAGCCATTACCGTCCATAGGCATTGAAAATATACCAAATCCTGCTATCCACATACAATCAGTTTGCGGAAAGTGTACATAGTGAAATTCCACAAACCAGGAGCATACTTTTCATTATTTTAATACAATAATAATAATAATAATAATAATAATAATAATAATAATAAAAAACAGTACAGCTCATCTCTCTCTACTCTCAATATGATACATCTTCTCCTTTAGGGTTGTTGGATTAACATTGCACCAATGATGTATACAGGACACAACACCAGCTAGAGAGAGAGAAAAAAATAGTCGCATAGTCCGAAAAACACGACAGAAAATTGCTGAGACCACATCTTTTCAAATCAATACCAAATCATGTCAGGTTTAGACTTTTCACATAAAATGTATCCTAAGGGAAATTCGAAATACGGTTAGAGAGAAAATGGAATCTGCAGGACCTGAGCACACAACCGCCGTCATGTTTATTTCTCGTTCCCTTACCCAGAATTCCATATGGCTCACACGGCTAGAAAGCAACACAGAGCAGCAAATTAAGTGTGTTTATGTTCTGTCACACTAATAACATATGACAGTTCTGGAACATACCACTCAAGATAATATGGGGGTGGTCGAATGTAGGTTTTTGTATACATCCCTGTGATGACGGGCGCTAGACAAAAACAACCACGCCATATACAGTAGTAGGGCATGATGAAACAAACATTCAGAGATGTATGTTACATGCACTATGATGTAGATGTGATTGGGTCTATATTTTGGAAGTGTGGATTGCAGAACCTCTGCAAGCCTTTGGTATCACCTTACCCATAAAACCCCTTCTCTACAGTATATCACAACGCAGGCATGCTTATGTGCAAGAATCAATTAACCTCCAGAGTCACATAGGGCACATCTCCTTCACTGAGACTGACAGTGAATAAATACATATAGCAAATCAAATAATCTTCAGTTCACTTGATAATGATTAACATGAAAAACAATGCCGGAGGCTTGTGTGTGTGTGTGTGTGTGTGTGTGTGTGTGTATGTGTGTGAGAGAGAGAGAGAGTGAGTGAGTGAGTGCAGGTCAGAGAGAATATG
>JAOUWY010000022.1:3653011-3666518 GCA_025728095.1 Prietella phreatophila | reverse complement strand
GTGTGTGTGTGTGTGTGTGTGTGTGTGTGTGTGTGTGTGTGTGTGTGTGTGTGTGTGTGTGTGTGTGTGTATGTGGGTAAAATATATATGTATGCAAAAAGCCAAAATTTGGAGCTGAATTACAGAAAAGGTGAATTGTGCGAAAAGAAAATGTTTTAATGTTTTGGATAAAAATATATATCTACTGTACCCAGGAGATCGTGGATTTCAAGCATATCACATGGGGAAACTGCTCTTTTTATACAAAGCAACGTGTCTTGCTGACTGTCAGCCAGAATAAATTTACACACACTCAGGAGCACGAGTAGGATATGATCTTTTATTCCAAAACGATTTACATATAAATCCGTTTGCATCCAGGTTACTAAAATGATGCCCATTGTGTCTATGAAGTACAGCAATATTAATGTTTTAAGACATATTGCAAAGATTAGGAGAAAGAAAGGGGGATTAAGGAGTGCATAATGGTTGTATCAGGTGATGATGATAAGAGGTATTGCACACACTGCAAATCAGAAATGTGTGCCACACCACAGTGTAGGGTTACCATGCAAAGACTGCGGAAAAACAAGAAAAATGTGTCTCCCTTTCCCAATCCCTAAACTTTCTGAGCAAGTTTAAGATCTTTTATTGTGGTTTTTTGTACTGTATTTGAGACCTGTACTGTATTTTGAGGGTGTGCTGAGACCTGGCAACCCTGTGCATATAACTCGGGAGCTCACAAGAGTTTGGCTGTTGTGATAGATTTTCTGTGCGAGTCTGCTAGTGTTCCCAGTGACAAACACTGCACCCCCTTTCCAGAAATACACAGAATTTACATGCTTGCCAAGAACACTTAATATTCATCAGTTGCAGCTCCACGGCGTGTTTGTCAGCAAGTGCAACGTCTTCGCTCCAAATTTAACCGTCTCCCGAAAGGCTTTGCATTTTATCCACATTACAACATGTTTGGCATGCGGAAGACTGTAAGAGATAACACCACACGTGCCAGAACCACAAGATGTCTTAATCAGTTCCCAATAGATCACGTCATCACGTCATCATCTGTGAATCTCACTCACATTTTGAACTGGTAACAAGCATCCGACTGTCTGACACAGGTTACAGTCATGCCATCCCACTTATGAACATGAGGAAGTGGGTGTGTGTCAGAACTATTTCAGGGTGCTTTGAAGTCTTATTTTGCATCACCCTGGAGGCAAATGCAGAGACTCTGCAGTAAAACTCTAAACACTCTGCTGTACTGAGGGGACTGGAGAAACGTGATGGGGAACCTTGATGGATCCAAAAATTCATGTTGAACACCATGATACATCTTATATACTGTCAAATAGTGGACCATTTCCATTATAACAGTATATAGTATGTTACACAGATCCAGTTTAGAAGAGGTTTCAACTTCACCCCGCACAATTATTCATGCAACCAAACAACTTGTCAAACATTTATTAAACAAAATGATGGCTGTTGTCAGGATGTACAGTTGTGCTACAGGCACCACTTCCACCTCACAGCACAGGGTTTGATCCCTGATCCTGGTATAATAAAGTACCATGAACTTAATGTCTGTACCATGTCTGTACAGAGCTCTCCTTGTATTCCATTCGGGGTTTTTTTCTTCATTTTCCTCAATCCTTCCAAAACCATACCAGTGGATGGATGGTAACTATAGATAAGTGTGCATGGTGTCCTGCGATGGAATGGTGTCCCCATCCATGATGTATTCCCACCTCACACACACTGTTCCAGGGATAGGCTCCATCACTCACCATGACCATCACCAATACAAAGTGGTACCTAAAGACAAATGGCTGTTCTAATCACAATATTTGAAAACAAAGAAGCTTTTGGATATCCATAACACAACTGACCTATTTAATATCACTTACGAGCAAACCAGTCCTACTGCTTGTCAGTGCTTAAGCTTAAACTTAGAAATTACTCAGCTCTATTTACATGAAAAGGTTATGGTCAGTGCTTAATTTGTAAATCTGCATGTCCCGGAACACTAAGTGGGTAGTAATCAGGCCGGTCGGGACGCACGCGGAAGGTCCCGGTCCTCGAACTTAAAGACATGTAAAAGTGCTTCCAGTATATCACATAGCCAACGATATTCAATCTTGATAGGTAGGCTTATTTAATAGCCTCGTATGTGCTTCTAAAAACCATCCACAATCAGGGAAGTGTTGTCACTGCTAGTCGAGGGAACGATCACCAAACTTCATCAGTGACCTGCTGCTGCTCGCGCTCTTTTAGCATTTTGTTTGTGTTCTTAAAAAATGCTGGTAATAACTGCTTTCTTTTCACTGTGACACATCCTACAACGCATGCTACGTGCCTGTAGGCTTCGCAACAAATTCAGGTGAACATTAAACTTGAACTAATTATGTTATGTGAAAGAGGCTATTAGCAATATTTGAGCATTTCTATTGTCATTTTTTGTTGTTCTATTTTACTTTTGGTGAATCCAGCTGTGGTTAGGGTTATATTTTAGGGATGGCATTCATACCTTTTCTTATGACTTGTTTTGTAAGTAAATAGCGCAAAATCCAACGACACTCACTTTTTCTAAAATGTAGAAATTTGGCTGGGGTATTTTAAAGAAACTTAAGAAGAAAATCTAGTTTTGTGCTTTTTGGTGCTGCTTTTGTAATTAGGAAGAATTCCAGTCATTCTGAATGAAATATCTGAGCATCTAGTATCTAGTGTCATTGCATTACAAAGTGACTATATAGTTTATTGTATTTGATGAGACAATGTTTGGAGATTTCTGCAGGCGGAGAAATGGCATTGTTAAAAATTCTCAATTGAACTTTCCATTCGTGCTCCATTCAGGTTTTATCAAGACACGCATGCTTTTACTTCAGTGAACTCTTTCACAATATAATGAAAAGCTAAGTTCAACAACACCTTTTGTTTTCTTTTTTCGGAGCACAATTTTTGACCAGGGCCTCTCCCATCAGACAGTGGGGGTCTTCCAGACTTCAACATGGTTTCTCTTCACATTCATCACCTGCTGTCATTGATGCCCGGTGGACACTCTACAGTCTCGCCGCTCTCTACAGCGCCAGGTAGGGTGCCAGGGAAGGACAATGCCCAAGGATTAGCATTAAAAGGCCAGGGACTGGGCCCAGCATCCCAGGACGCTTTGAGGCCTGGGGGGGTGGCGCAGAAGGCTGCAGCGGCTGGGGTTAGAGCATCAGGAGTCCAGGGGAAACGGCGTATGGAAATGGCTGCCGCTAACACCCACCATGGGGCTTGCTTGGTACACAGCAGGAGTCTCTGTGTGGAAGCGTACATCTGTTCACAACGGGAGAACACGCCTGACACAGAGATAATTCTTTCCCTTTCTTCTTCTTCACGCTCCTCCTTTTAGTTACACCCTGTCTCACTTCATTTCTTATGTTGTTTTTCATGTCTTAGTAATTGTTTGAGTCAGAACTGAGTAAATGTTACTTTTCAGTAGCCTTGTTAATCTTAGTTTCGATCGTGCTCAGATGAACTGACATGGACAATAGTATAATCAGACTGATGATAGTCTGTCCCAAATGGCTAATCTTTGTTTTAAACCAGAGCCAACTTAGCCAACACAGCTAGCCACTCGCAATCACGGTTATGCATGCAGTCTTTCAGAAGGAATAGGATTACTGTTAAAAAAATTTAGCTTCCATTTTTCTCCCCATATATACAAAGCATAACTGTCATGATATGTGTCATTTTAAGCCGATTTTCTATCCTGTGATGCGATGAATTGGAGCGAATAAGCTGGAAGCAGCAGATGGCTAACAGCCCAGTGCGGTTGCTTAGGTCGTCTGAATGCTACTCGCAGACTTTTCTGGTTAGCATAGAACAAGACAAGAGAGCTACACACAGAATGAGCTATCAATCGTGTAAAAAGTGTAATCCTTAGTCTTAAAAAAAATTTTCGTCTGTGTTTGGATGGCAGGCATATTGGCAAGTTGTCATGACAACAGGGATGTTCTGCTGATGAAGACTTGCCGTCGACTGTCCAATCGGATGACGGCAGCTTAAACTGCAGCGTGAGCGCAAGTGTTGAGGGGGATACACGTTTTCCAGATACACACAATGCCAAGGACGACGCCCTGGTCCAAGACCACCTACGGATCATAATGGGCTACAGGAGAGGGATGGCTAATGGACTGACACGATCTACTTTGGAATGAGAACAAGGCGGAGGAAGAAACGAGACAGGGCCAGGTAGGGGGTCGCCTTAATGTTGACTGGTCTGAATGTCATCGATTGTCTTTGCCATCTTTGCAGTCCGCCATTGTGGTTTGTGGCTGAGAAACACAAAATGAAAATGTGGACATTTGGCGACAAGATTACCGTTTAGAAATCATGACACTCTAGCAGGTGATTATAATGGCAACGATGTGTGAAGAATGTCAAGCATAATGGTATATAATGAGCAAAATGACAAACCTGCTAACACTGTGTCAAGCTATTACTGGCATGAAATGCTAATACGCCAATGCTACCAAAAAGAATGGCCTTTTATTCCTATGGTGATTTCTGCATTTTCTCTTTTTCTCCCCTATTGAATTGGATTAGAATAGGCAGCGGTGAAATGCCTTTCGACGACTGTAGCCACCGTTTAGCAATGGATGCACTGGAAATGAAAGCCCGCTTTTTTCCATCTAGCACTGCAGGTAGCCATATACTCTTACCCTCTCCAACAGAGATCCTTCTGGACCGAATCACAGAAAATATCTTATAAGGATCCAACGAAGGGCCTTCACATAAGACGATTAAAATCTTCATTCATTCACAGTGAATCTCTTTTACATCCCCTCCTTCTTCCCCCTCTGTTCCTCAAGCTTCGCCATCATGGGGTCTCAGTGGGAAGCCAGTGAGAAAACTGACCCCCAGTGGTGGGTATCTTTGATTCTTCAAACATTGTGCTAAAACGCAGGCTGTCAGCATGCAAAACCCACCTTTATTGACTCTTGGTTGGATATCAAGCAGATTAGACATTGGATACTGGTCTTGTTTTGAAAACTTTTTTGTTAGTTCTAAAAAGATCAATGGTCAGGTTGAAGCCATAATCGTATCATTAGATTTGCTTTGGCGATAAGTACCATGTCATATATGTGTAAATAAGTATAGCATACCATAAAAAAAAAAGATTGTGTTTTGCAGAATATGTATAAGAAATAATCTAGGTAGGGATGCAGTGGGATGCATTCAAACTAAGTACAGGTACATTTTTGGAAACAAGACCAATACAGATACCGATACTAAAATGAGTAACCTACTTAGTATTAAGCAATCGTGCAGATCATGGAGGATTTTATTTACATGTACATGTTTTGATATGTTAACTAGTTGTTGTTTTTTAGCTATCAATATTAGTTAGCTTTGATCAAGTAGAGCTTTAGTCAAGAGCAGGTTT
Source organism: Prietella phreatophila (assembly GCA_025728095.1). Taxonomy (NCBI): domain Eukaryota; kingdom Metazoa; phylum Chordata; class Actinopteri; order Siluriformes; family Ictaluridae; genus Prietella; species Prietella phreatophila. The sequence goes on along the minus strand of JAOUWY010000022.1, from coordinate 3,661,105 downwards.
TGTTTCACTTTGGAAAAGTGCTTTACTACAACTATAAGTTAATACGTTTTATTGTTTTTGTTGCGTCGGAATTCCATATTGTCAATGACCAATAGTTGCTGATTGTCAAGAACATCATACTGTTACATTCACTTAACTTGTCTGTATACATTTTTTTCTAGTCTAGTGTTTGCTGCAGCATGGGCTGCTGTTGGGTGCTGCTAGAAAATAAACTCAACTTTTATGCTTAAAATATTATGGCACTGGTGTCAATTGCACCTTTACTCGCAAGAAACGTAGACCCTGGAAGCACTCGTGTCTCATCATTGTTGAGTTCATCACACTAGTGATGTGACCTACGCCCAACCACTTCTCTGTTTGCTCACTTCATTGCAAATATCTTTGTGTGTGCATGCAACTCATGGCACCTTGCGTTCATTTTGAATGGCCATACTTGCTGATACTGCTCTGTGATAAAGATACTATTTAAATGCCACCAGTGCCACAATGTATACTAGCTACACTAGGCTGTCAAGTGGTATGGGATGTTGGTATCTGGGCATATTTTAAGAAATATGTGTACAAGTAAATAAGCCCAGTCTCGGACTGATACCAATACTGATACTGAGACTGGTATCATTTTTTTCAATGTATCCCTACTTTTGTGGCTGATTATGACAGAAAAGATTTTGAAACAATATTGTTGGCTTGTTCATTTTAGAAGGCTCTCTATCCTGAAACCAGAAAGTATATTTGTACTTGAAGGTCAAACCTATCAGAAAAGTCATGGGACAAGCAATTTTTGAACCGTTCAGATTTAAGTCTGGGAATTTCAACAATGGGATTGCATGCCTTGTGGAAACACTGTCTTGGCTATCTCACAAGTCTGCTGATCCAATTTCACCAGTATTATCTGTTGTCTGGTCCTGCAATCACATCAGCAAGAGCAGATTGAGATGGTGTGACCATTCAGACAGTGTTATTGAGATGGAATTAGACAATCACCCCAGGGTTATTGCTATTATAGGACTGTGATTGCTTGACTATTGACTTGCAGAAGGGGTTGTCCTGGAGCAAGCAAAGAATTGGTGTATATAAATTAGTATCTTGGACATCATGCAAATACTTAACACGGAACAGAAATCACTCAATTCCAAGTAAAGGGATATTTTGCTTGCTCAAAATCATTTCATTTGCAATCCAAGTGAAAGATGTGATTACTGTACATTCCGGCATCTTTTTGGCATTTTTGCTGAGTGATGATGATGGTAAAAGATGTTTTATTGCTGCAGTTGACCACCATGACAACTGTGACCTCTGCCACTCCCCAGTGGGACTTTCTTCAGTTATTTACAGTCTCCTTTTGACCACACACACACACAACTCTGGAGACACTCAGTGATCTATTTAAACCTCTCACCATGTCTGGGATTCCCCGTCCGCAGCATAAAATGCTAGAGATATAAAGCAAATATGTTACTTAAAGTAGGATAACAACCTCATCATGATCTCCCAATTACTAATTGGTAAGGATGATGGATGTCTTGTGAAAAATTTTGAATGATCAGGTGGAGCTTTTATCTCAAAGAATTGGATTTTATTTTGTATGTATTATTTTTCCTTGAAAGAGCTCATTTGTAACAGCCAGCCCTGCTGCTGACCCTGGAGATCATTCGATGTGTCATGCTTCCTCTGTCCATCTCATACTCTGCCTTCCAGTCCCTTTCAATTTATTTCTTGCCCCACTGAGTGAAAAAGAAGTTGCAACGTTGCTTTTCATGACAGATGTTGTCCTTCACATCAACCGCTGAAAGAGTTCTTACTCTAGGCAGTGCGTTTTTGTCTTTGTTTCACCTCTGTAAATTGGATGCAGGCAGGCTATTGAGGTGCTCTTCATCTGCCACTGGGATTGTATGGAGTCTTTGCATAATTGATATTTTGCATATACCCATTTATCCTGGGAGTTCCTGTCAGTACAGGATATAGACTCACAGACTAGGTGGTTTGGGAGGTAAAATCATGGACATATCGGAGAGCAGAAAACTTGACATCTTTACATGAGGGTCTGACAGGTGGACAGGTTCATCCCTTTGTTTCTCTGTCCATCTTTCATCACTTCACCCACCCTGTGGCATTCCATCTAATTGTCCTGTCTTCCACTGAGTCCAGTCAAGGACTGGTATTTCTGCCTGCCAAAAGAGACCTGGCTCAGGGCAGGAGTCTTTTATTACCCACATTCACCAGACTGATGCTTCGAATGAGAAGAAAAAAATAATTTACCCAATCATAGAATAATTAATTCTCCTTGTAATGTATTTTATTTCTTGGATCAGCTTTGTCGCTGGGGTGGTACTAATGTAGTATGTTTTACCCGGGAAGGGGCATATAATATACCTTTAATTAACTTGACTACAGCTTTACAGTATATGAGTGGTATGTATGGTCTAATTGTAAAGCTTAATTTTGTTAAAGGTAAACTACCATCACATTCCCACTGCAAGGTAGAAAAAAACACAACATTGACGGTGTGAACCCAGCAACAAGGAAGAATACAGTTTGGTAGCTTTTCTCTGAGAGTTCTTAAAGTATGGTGAAGAAAAAACATCACATCCAAATGTTATCCAATGACTAGCTAGACTTTCTATCAAAGGGCACAAACACGATATGCTACCTCAGACACCACCTCAGAAAAGTATAATGACTATTGCAGAGTCATCGGCAACACCTGAATTCATTTACTCCTTGTCTGTATTTTTTTTCATTAAATTGCTAACCAGCTTATTACATTATGTTAGCTAACATTTTTAGCCTTGTTGATTTTACTCTCGACTGGCACCCTGTCCAGGGTGTACTCCGCCTTGTGCCCGATGCTTATTGGGATATGCTCCAGGTTCCCCCCGAAGAAGGAATAAGCGGTAGAAGCTGGATGGATGGATGGATGATTTTACTCTCCACCTTGTTGGAGGGATGGTGCAGACACTTCAGTCACATGATGACCAGTAAAAGCCCCTTGACTCTCCGAGCTGTGAAGTATATACTCAGGCTGGACGTGAAGAGCTCGCACGAGATTAATGAATACTTTACAAGCCCACTCGTACAATTTCTTCCCCGTTTTGAAATGCTATCAAACAAAACACTTATTAACATCATATTAAGGGAAATGTTCCAAGAGATATGCTGATAGTACCATACCAAAGCAATTATGGAGTTTTAAATCCATTTGAAAAAGCAATTCATAGAAACTATGGATATAATAATTAAACATAGAAAAGATCATCGAATTATGTAAGCATTATAATATACTGTATGTATGAGATTATGGCAAGCTTTGAAATATTTATAAATAATAAAAGCACTAGTTGTAATTACCACATTAATCGCAGCAAACGTAGTTTAATTTAACAATGGATTCCAGCTATATACACAGGTATATAAAATAGCACTCGAACCAGAATTACTTCAGGATTACTGTATTAATTCCTCACTACTCAACATAACTCAGCTCTTAATACAGCCCATTTTGAATATACTGATTATCATAAACATACGACTAAACCTACTGTGAGAATATCCGCATGTTAGAGCAATCGTGAGAGAACTCACAGCACCAACACTGACGTTTTGACATAAAACGCTCCCACATGAGTCATTTGTGACAATAACTAAAACATTGTTTTGTCAGATCTACGTTTACCTGAGTATTACTGTCAAAGATAATTCGCCACCTGTCAGTCATGTGTGCTTAAGGCAGATTCAGCCATCCTCAACTGTCACTCCCTCTGCAATATTACAATCACTCATGCAACTCTGTTTAAATGTCAGAGCTCATCTTTGGGCACATGATGTATGTACACAGTCAAATCATCACGGTTGTGTCAGAGTTTAATGTTTAATTTAAGGGTGTAATGTACATCCAAGCTTGTGTTAGAATGTGTTCTTAACATTAAGGGTATTTGATTTCCGTGAGAAGAGGCATAACACTGGAATGTTGTCCCAGATCAAACCTGATCCAGATCATAGCTCATGTCAACACACTTAATACTATTTGTCTTTACTCTTCAACAAATTTTAACGGTAATTTAAACGATTTATAAACCTCACTATCTGATGTCACCCAGAAGACAATACGCTCTCAAGGTTTCTTCATCATGTCGTGAAGCTTTTCTGGCTTTGTCTGCTTTGTGACAATGCATGAGAGTGAAAACAACTTTCCTGACCATTAAACCTATATAGAGCCTTCCTCAAACTGTTGCCACAAAGTTGGAAACACACAATTGTATAGAACTGTATGTATTTCTATGCTGTAGCATTACAATTTTCCATCACTGAAACTTTCCACAAAGACATGGTTTGTCAGGGTTAGAGTGAAAGAACATGAATAACCTGTACAGAGCCCTGACCTCAACCTCACTGAATATTTTTGGGATGAATTGGAACGTTGACTGCACCTTCTCGCTCGAAAGCAATGCCTGACTTCACTAATGCTCTTGTAGCTGAATGACCACAAATCCCTACAGCCACACTCCAGAATCTATTGGAACGCCTTCCAAAAAGATTGGAGGTAATAAACAGCATAAGGGGGACTAAATCTAGAATGGGATGTTCAACAAGAACATATAAGTATGCTGGTCAGGTGTCCAGAAACCTTTGGACCACCTTTGGCACACAAAACACTAACTGACCCTTATGGCAATGGCAATATTTGTCCCACAATGGTCTTCTATCTGGTTTCCTATCGTTATCTTTTAAACACTGTCTCCAGGATATCATTATAGAACGGCAATACATTAAGCTTTGCCTTTGATGCAGTGTGTGCAAAGCACATTAAGCCTAATTATACTCATTCCAAACAAACTAGTTCCAATTAATTTACCACTTGATATACACAAATACAGTATCATTCCACCTGGTTACAACACCTCATAGTTTTCCCCTAACACCAAATATAGTCAACCAGCTAAGGCAGGTTTGGCATTCATGTTTGCGACCAAAAACTACCACACCTGTTTTAGTTGATCAAGGACTTCTTAAGGCGATGAGTAGATGGTCAGATTGGCACAATTATGGCTGGAGCTAGACACTGAACACAACTAGACACTGAACTTAAACATTGACAGACAGATGCTGAAAAGAAGCTTGTTCACATGTGATGGTAACAAACAAACAGAGTCTCAGCATCATACTTACCATGGCTCTGTTGTGCTGTCCGCACAGAGCACTGTCAAACTTGTTACACACCCCAAAACCTCTTCCATAAATATTTGCCTCAAATCACCTCCAATTCCTCAGTAACACTAACTCGCTGATGTGATTTAGGACACAGTGTAATTTAGGGTAATCTATAAAAAAACATTTGACTAAGCTTTATTGTATAGCCAAGCTGGGGCAGCCATCTTGGACAACTGGAATCACTTAAAAAACATTTTCCCAGTCCATGCAAGTCTTTGTGATAATATTAAGGAAAGCTAGAAATATATCATAATATAATATAGTCCTATATTAAACTTAAAATTATAAATACAAACTACCTAACCTGAGTAATTTAAAGCATAAAGATTTGGGTATGCATTTACAAAACAGGTTTGGGTGAGAGAGGCTTTCAGCATTGTTCGGTACATTATCCTCATAGTGAAAAACTAAAGACAACTAAAAGCTAATCAACTAAAAAATATTTGAAAATTTAGTTTTAGGTTTTTTTTTTCATTTAAGAGACATAAATGTGTTTGCTGTGCTAGATCCCATCTGCTAATGATAAAAGACTTAAAATACATACACATGACAAATTAATAGAAAAAAAACATTGTCTCTATGTTGTGGGAGACATTTTGCTGGCTTGGTTTGGGTCCATTTGTCACCTTAAAGCGTAGCATTACATCATGATTACCCTGTGATGAAACATTTCTATCCAGTTGGCCTCGCTCCACATCCACAGGGCACAAAGTCTCACTGAATGGTTTGATGAGTATGAAAATAACAAAATCATATGCTACTGTCTTCATATGGGAGATTTTGGATTGATGTTTTGACAGCACAATCTACCACCATCATCAAAAGCACAGATTGAGGGAATTTCTTTTAGAAGAATGGTGTTCATAAGTACAGTTCAAGTACAGTTCCAGAAACTTATAGAATTTATGCCAAGGTGAATTGAAGATATTCTGGTTTCTCCTGGTGGTCCAACAACTTTCTAAGACGCTTCATGCTGCTGCTGTTGTTTTCTTTTAATTTGTCAGATGCGGGTATGTTAACGAAACACTGAAATCATGCAAGAAGTGTTTAAACGTAATATATGCTATATATTGGTAGATTTCTGGGGAAATTAAAATGGAAGAGCAATTAAGAGTGATCCCTTATTGTTCTTAATTACAGTTGCTTAAAATGAAGCCTCGTACTAAACTACCTCACCTTATGCTTTCTGTCATGATCTTCTGTGGTTCTATGATACTGTGTGCACTGGAATTGGGGGGCTACATTTTCTGCACAGCTGTAATAGGAATGAATCGTTGTGAAATCCAAGCCGAGACATTAAAGAACCGAAGCCCTAACAAACAGAGTCTTGATACCAGATGGGACTGGATGATGAAAAGAGCCTAATCCTGGCCCAGGCTCGCCTTCCTTCAGCGCAGGCACTACAAAGCAGCTCATGCTGAGCTCTCGCAAGCGAATACTCTTTTTTTTGTACCTCGCCAAACAGAGCATCACACCACCCCTCCCTTTCTTTCTGTCTTTCCTTTTCTTCATCTCCTTCTCTCTCTCCCTCATACATCTAACCATATACAGTATACATACAGCTCCCTCTGTATATAAATCATATATTTCTCTTTTTATCTCTCGACTTCTCTTTTTGTCTTTTTCCAGAGCGCTTGTGCTCTCGCTCTCTCTCTCTCTCTCTCTCTCTCTCTGTCTGGACTTGAGGATTTGCAAATGTGGCATTAGCAGATATTGCGGTCATTCTTTCATCTGTAGGGACTTCTGATTGCTCTACAGTTCTTGCATTGGAAATGAGAACACTACGCCTGGCTAAAAAGGCCCTCCTCTCTGATTTGTATTCAGTATACATGGCACTGTAAGACATATGAGTGGATTTTATTTCTCTCCTCTCCAGTTCTCCCACCCTCCTCCACCCATCTGTTGTCAGAGCCTCTCTCTCTCTCTCTCTGCTTCCATGCTTATCCAATGATGCATAAGGCCTGCTAATTAGATTCAGCACTGAATTAAAGTGGCGTTCGTGAAAAACATATCTTGCTCACTGGTTTTAGATGCAGTCATGTCTTCAGTGCTTCATGAGACAGCACATGTTTTTCAGCTTCAGTATTGCACGAATGTTTTTAGAAAGTAAAGCAGAACACGTAATCACTTCTATCTGTTAACACAAGGCACTGGTAGACAGTATTTTCATTCCAACACTGAAAAATACTCAACTCGTAATTCTTTTCTGGTGTATCCTGCATTTAAAATACAATGATTTAGATGTTCATAAACAGTAATCAACAAACAGGGGCCAGGCATTCAGTGTAAATAAGTAAGGCAAGAGGTTGATATGGGCACAACTCTAACAGAAGTACTCAACAAAAAAAACAAACAAACAAAAAAAACGTCTGTAGTCCCTTTCTAGTAACTAGTTACTGATGCATTTCTTGGTTCTTATGCCTATTCTAAAACCATGCTGTACAAGTGTGTATAAGACTTGACATAGTGTGCTGTTATAGGAAAATAATTAATGACTGTGAGGTGAGCAAAGTGTAATTACTGTTACCCCCAATGTGGGTCCTTTTCCAATAACAGCACCTCAAGAGGTTATTATTCCTCTTATAACACAGCAGTTTGCCAGTGATTAAATGGTTTCCATTTATTAATGAATGTCATACTTTGTTATTTACTTACTTATTTACATTTAATGTTCATCCACAAAACAAGTTACTTCCTGTTATCGCTTTTGTTATATCACTTTAATAAATAAGGCTCTCATGTTCCATCTCTTGAGGTTCATAAACAAACAAACAAAAACAAAAACAAAAAAAAATTGAAAACAGCAGAACTGTCACAGTTCGTAAAGGGGAGGCAGAAGCAAGTGCAGTTTCTGACATTTAATGGAAACAAATAAACACAAAGACA